>ML830532.1:1800-21237 GCA_009831015.1 Picea engelmannii | reverse complement strand
TTTAGCTTTTCTTCTCCATATCTTCTTATAATTTTCCTTAATGCTGGAGATACTTGCCTTCATGGAATATTTTGGCAATCTACATTCACTAGACTTATGACCATAATTGTTGCATTTTTGGCATTCAATATTGAAGTCTTTTAAGGGAGAGAATGAGATATAATTTCTTCTTTCTGCATTATTCTTATTGTTTTCATCTCTTTGAACATTTCTTGGATTGTACTTTCTATAAGCTTTACAATGTACTTCTTTATGTCCAAAATTATTGCAGGAATAACAATATCCAAGGAAAATATATTGATTTCTGTTAGAGGGATTTGTTTTGATGATTTTGTTCTTTTTTTCATCTTTTTCTTTAATAGGGAGTGCAAATTTCTGTTTATTTGGGATAGTCTTCAATGGTATTGTCCTTACCTTATTTTCTTCTCTTCTTATGGAGTTCTTGAGAGCATATACATAGTTGATTGGATTTTTTTCATTCTTTTGTTCTGTATAGGGATCTCTGACTTCTAATAATGGTGTTCATGAATTTCGAGATGTTTTCAAACTTAGATTGAATGTCTTATTTTTCTAGTTTCCCTTTTATTTGAATTATTTCATCTTCCAATATATTACGTGTTTGTTGTTTTTCATTGAGTTCTTTATTAAAGATTTATTCTTTTATTTTGGTTTATAGGAGTTGGGTTTTTAACTCAATAATCAATTGTCCTGAATCACTAATGGTTTTGGAAACCTCTTTTTCCCTTGATTTTGTAAGTTCTTCAAATTTTAGAAGTTGTTCCCTTAGTAACTTGTTTTGATTTTTAGATTTTCTTAGTTCTTCAATTGCACAGATAAATTCTTCCTCAAGGTTCACTTATTATTCATATTCAGAATGATTATCATCTTGAGTTTTCATTCCCATAAATAGAATCTCTGGCTCATGTTGTCCCTTGACCAAGTTTTGAGAGAACATTGTTCATGTTTGACCATTTTTGGGACTTTGGCAGGCTGGTCGAAGATGGAGCACCCAGGCGGAGCGGAGATCGTGGGATCTCACTTGTTTTGTGGGATTGTGGACCCAACAAGGGTTATTAGGGTTTATGTAACATGTTAAGGGATGCCGACCCATGGGTTTACCCATGATTAGGCCTTTTTGTAAATGTATAAATAAGTAGCTAAGCGATGTAAGAATGGGTACTTGTAATTGCCTTAGTGCATGACTAGTGGATTTGTGCAAGAGGATGTGT
Organism: Picea engelmannii; assembly: GCA_009831015.1. Lineage (NCBI taxonomy): Eukaryota > Viridiplantae > Streptophyta > Pinopsida > Pinales > Pinaceae > Picea > Picea engelmannii. Next base: position 20,008 of record ML830532.1, on the reverse strand, counting down.
TAAGACTTGTAGAGGTAAGTGAAAGTGATTGTAAGAGGCTTTGTGCTAGTAAGGAGTTGGCTCTGTGCCTTGACCTAGTTTTGGGGAAGGTGGATCTAGTGCGTTGTGCGCAGATCACTTGTCGAGTGCAAAGATTGGCTCTGTGGCTTTGTGCATAGGAGCAGAAGAATGTAAGGAGATTGAAGACTAATAAAGAAGAAGAGAAGTAGTTGGTGGGCATACCCCACATTGGGGTGAACCACATATATCATGTGTTTTTTTTGCTTTGTGTGATATTGTTGATGTTGTTTATGATGTTATTTTCTTAGTGCATTGCTCTTTATGTATGATAGATAGATCTATGGATGATTAGTGCTTCATTGATGTTGAATGAATGCTAGATCAGAACTAATGCTATGTGCTAAGAGGTTTTAAGGGTTTGATCTAAATTGTTACTATGTTGATCTGTAATAAGGGTTAACCTACGATGTGAATGAGAACCAAGATCTAATGCATATTACTGGATAAGTGCTTGATTAAGTGTTGTAATCACAGATTTGTGTCTCATCTTGGTTACAGACACCTGAGTCCTGTAACCCCCCTTGCCTCTACCTTGGGTGAGACTTCATCTGCTTCATAGGTTTTTCCAAAAGGGCCGAAAAAGTTAGGGTTTTGTTGAAGCGTTGAACCCTGGGTTTGCCCCTGTGCCAACAAATGGTTCCGTTGTCGGGACCTGAAACTATGATTGTTGGGAACTGAAGAAAAAAGAAATATCTATGCATAAATCTGTTGTTGTAGTGCACAATATTCTACTTAACTTTTGAATCTTTGTGCTAAGAAAGAAAGAAAGAAACCAGATCTGAAGAAAAGAGGTAAGATCTTAAAGCTTTGTGCTCTGGTAAAGGTAAGATAAGTGAAATTTTTTATTTCAAAAGTATGAATCTAGGTATGTTTGATATATATTTTCCTAGTCCGAAAACTAGGGCACAGATAGAAGAAAGAATTGATCTGAATAAATTTGATAGAAATAGAGAAATATATGTTATTCCTATGCATAGAAAGAATTTTTGGACTAATAAATGGATGCAGGAACCCAGAAAGATTTTTTGCACATTGCAAGTCCATCATTGTGATCCCAGTGCGTAGTACAGGAAAGGTTGGGGATAGTTTAAAAGAAAGAGAGAGGATTGACACTGTGTTATAATTGCAAAAGATCAGGGCATCTTGCTAAGGCATGCCCTGGTACAGGTCCTATTTGTCTTTGTTGTAAAGTTATTGGTCATGAGGTTTTGGATTGTCCAAGTATGATTGCTAAAGTTGAACATATGAACATGAGACAAGAAAACTATAAAGAAGGTCAAGAGTCTAAGGATATGTTAGAGAACCAGAAAGAATCAGAGACTATGTTATTACAGTTGAAAGAAACATTGAATGATCATAGACACTTCAGTTTACCAGAGATCTTGAAAGAAAAGCAGTGCATAGAAACAAGAATATGAGACTTCGACATAGACTGTGTCTTGGATGAAGAAACACAGGTGAATATTATGACAGAAAGCACTTGGGAAATTTTTGGAAAGGATAGGCTTGTTTAAAGGAAAGATGATAACCCTGTGTGGAAGAATTACTAATGTACCTATGATTTCCCATGAAACATCGACTGAAGAGGAATTTGAAGTCATTAAGTTTTTTGAGAACAATGCCCCTTTTTCACTTTTGTTAGGAAAGACTTGGATTGAAAAGGATCAGATTAGAAGGAAACCAGAGGAGGAAACCACATAAAAGAAAAAGAAAGAATTAAGGGATTTCATAGCCAAAAAAATAGAGCACCTTGTTGACAATTGAAAACATCAACGTAAATTTTTCCCGCAAAGTGTTGCTAAAACCTATTTTTATATAAGACTAAATAATGCTAGTAGGTGGGACCCCCTTAAAATTTTGAAAATCAGGTCGGATCATTTTCAATATTATGGTGATATGCTACAAGGTTTTACTTGGTTGATGAGAATATGGCTGTCATTGGTATCAGTTAGGCTTGAGATGTTGTTCTTTCATGATACTACAACCTGTTATTCATTATGGTATTTTTTTCTTCTCGCACCTGCACAACAAATGTTAGTGAAAATCGCAAAAGGGCACCTTGAGGAAAAACAAAATACCATATCTAATGCAAAAGAGATCTAGCTCTGTGATACTATATTCATGGAAATGCTTGTTGATAGTGATTAACTCCTAACTAACAAGAAATGGCTATGAAATATTGTTAAGTTATATCTTATATGCATGTGGTGGAAATTTTAGTGGCACATTTTGGCAAGGGAATAATACAATGGTTATGCATTGATTGATGCAATCGATAGCTGATATGCATATGTTATGAACCTTGGTGGCTCATGGAAGTAATGGCTTGCAATTTTTTATGGTGATTACGTAATTAGTGATGATTCTATTGTATATTTGTCAAGCGATTTATTCGAGTTATGACATGGGTGGCACATTTGGCAAGGTAACGATGCAATGGTTGAGTGTGGAACTTGGATTATGCTATGGTTTAATGAGTTGATATTCTTGATGCATTGGTTGATTAATGGTGTTAATGGGGGCTCTTTGGCATGCACTATGGAGTAAATGTGATATGGGTGGAGGCGATGTGCATTTACTGCACATCACCTTTACCCTTCCCATTGGTCGCCACCCTAATCAGACCATTGTTTGATCTGGATGTTGTGTTCACGCTCCGGATTTTTAGCAAGGTGAAACCGCTTGACCGCTTCTCATCTTAAGGTTTTCGATTGACATGTATGTCTCTTTTAGCCATTCTTGACTTCACTCTGGCTATGAAATGTTTTTGGCTCAGCTGTATGGGTTTTTGTTGTCCTGAGTGTTGCAACTGTGTGGCTTCGTCTTTGAATGGAAAATCGATAGTTATATCTATAATCGTTGTGAGTTCATCATAGTTGGTGGCCTTCTTGGCTGATAGTTTTGTTACCACTTTGTTTGGTTAAAGTTGTTTTTAGAAGGTTGATTGGATGATTGTCTTCACGGTCCCTGGGTTTAATTAGAACCCTGCTCAACTCTGTCAAGGAAATGCCTCCTGTCCACAAGCATCGTGGTCCTCCTCGAGTGTGTGCCTTTATCCCCGAAGCTCCACCATAGTCTATGCCCCATCCCTCCTGTGATGGCTACTGTGCAAACCCATAAACCCTCCAGACCAAAGCAACATAAGAAGTCTGTCGGGCATGTTAATTTTATTGTGGACTATTACTTTGAATGGAGACTCACCCTTTATTTGTATAGTAGTCATGTTAGTATGGATTTTGGCCAATATCTCTATGATAATGGTTGAGCCTTGCATTGCCAATTGCATAGTCGCCAGCCCGTTGTCCAAAAATCAGTTTTTTTATTGTTATGGAAGAGCCTCTGTCATTTTCGTTTTGGTTCGTGGGTATGCATTATTATCACGCTTGTTTGGTATATTTTTTTACCTTACCACAGTGCCGAATTGTTGGTTATTATATAGCCTTTAGAGTGGTTCTTATGATGTTTGTATAATGGTTGTAATTAGTCACAGGGGTTTGGTGTTGTTCACACAGGTCGCATCCTGTAGATGATGTTTTGAGAATTAGAAGATTGGATTGGATATGTTTACTGCATCTGTTGTCATTGGTAGAATACACTTGAATGTGTGTGGCCTAGTCACTCACAAGAAACTTAATAAATGGCACAGAATGAAGTTTTTAAGTTATATCATGCTTATATATTGTTGTGTGGTTATGGGAATTATGACACTATGGAATCCTCTCAGTTGTGCACCACGTATAATATGGATGGCTTGATTTTGTATGTCTAGTAATACTCTCGAATTCTAAGTGTTTTTATCTTTTGCAAATTGATCATTGTTGATGACAGTTGTGTGGGATGTTTGGCTCGGTTTTAATTCGCACTGAGATATTTGTTTCACAGTGGCATGGTTATAGGGTTTTAGAAATTTGCTTCTGCATAACTTGTGTCTAAATGATGATTGTTGGTTATAGTCAATTGCCTTCAGACGTGACATGTGAGGTCTTGATCATTTTGATATTTATACTACATATATATGTATGGGAACATATATCATTATAGATCTTGATTGGCTCTATTTGTTTGGAAACACTACTTTCAAATATAGACGTGGATTGGGGAAAAGTATGGAAATGGTGGATGTTAATGGTTACAGATTGAGTGTTTTTTTTACGGTTATAACATGCATAATGTACGAATAAAAGGAACAAAACCTCTTACAAATTGTGTGAAGTACTTATGTTTTGCAATAACACTATGTTGGATATTAATGGATAGTGAAATTAAACAAATGCACAAGAATTATTACTTAGTGAGCTGATTGTTGGTTGATGCATATTTTCCTTACTGCAAAATATGTTATGGATTGCTTGATTAATCTCATGAATAGTAAATGTTTTTTCCCCCTCATTATCTCATTTTTTGCTAATTATAAACCCCTCACATATCCCATATTTATTTTGTTCACCCCTTGTTCTGATATTGATCACAACTACGGAAACTTCTGTGTTAGATTGGATAAAAGTGGCACAATTCTGTGTGGATTGTAGTGAGGTTTATTGGTTTGCTTACAGTTGATTGTTGTTATCATTGAGAAGTGACCGTCTCTCTTCCCTTTCATTATATAATATTTTCGCTAATTACAAATCCTTCATGTATCCCTGAACATTTTTTCCACCCCCCTGCTCATTGATTAACATTAGAAAAATTTGTATGGATTGGATTGCATGAGCCTGATACATTCTAAGCCAAATCTATGTCATATTTTTAAGGAGTTGTCATGCATGGTTATTTAAAATACTATTTGTTAATTGTTAACATATGCAAGATGAGTTTTTTCAGTCGGGGAAGCCATGGCCGAGGAAACAAAGGTAGAGGTAACTGGAACCGAGGCCCAAGGAGGCCTAGGTTCTCAATACATTTTGATGTTGATTCTGAAGAGCTGGGCCAATTGTTCCATGTTGGATTATTTAATTGGATTGAACAAGAAATATTCTAACCGAGGCCTTAAAGGCCTCCCTTCCAAACCCCTCAAGCCCTCGGTATACCAGTGCCTCCTCATGTCTCTTTACAACATGATGTCCCGTAAAATGATGGGTGGTAGGAGATTTCCACCCAACAGTCTCCAACATTGTGGCCGACCAAACTTATCTTTGCATGCTCCTCCACCTTTAAACCCCATTTTCCAAGCCGACCCTAACCATTCACCAGTGCAATCTTCCCACACCAATGATATATTGAAGACTGAAGCCCACCATGCATTAGATAAAGGAAAAGCCATCGTTTCCCCTTCCTGGCCCTCCGATGACTCTGACAAATCTATGTCTTCACAGATGCATCTGAGGGTTGATTGTTCCCATGTGATTAGTGGGATAAAGCCTAAAGGCTCTGCCCAACCCAAGGCAATTTCAGGGAAATCAGGAGGTGACAACAACAACGAAGGGTTGCTTCACAGACTGAAAAATATGGGTTTTAATTTTTATGTTATTTATTGTTTTATGACAGTGGAATCCATGGATTTTGGAAAACATGTTTTATTTTGGAAAACATGTATTATTTTGGATATATGAGTATTAATCTGAATTATTTTCAATTTTTATGAGCTAAAATTGTCAAAGGAAAATATGTTTTGAAGGGAGGCACAAGGGTGTGTTTGCTTAACAAATGGATTATGTTATGATGTAATAATTGTTATCACTAGGGGAGTCAAAAGGGGGTCCCACCTATTATTTATTATTTAATTATGACCCTATTATGATTATTACTTTCCCCCCCTTCCTTAAATAAAGTTAGTTAAGGTCTTATGTTATCTTCACTAATAAGTTAGTTCAACTACTCTAACCAATTCTAAATTGTTAAAAGTTGAACTAAGGGGAGGAACAAGAGGAGGATAGAAGCACAAAGCATGCTAAGGTTTTCTCTTTGAGTTTATGTTGAGATATTTCAGTTTTCATTTATTCATATCTTCATCATATCCTAATTATATTTTTTGATAGCAGGGTCTTATTGTAGACAACAATATTCAGGGCTGAATCAAAACATTCAGACACTTGTTCTTCAAAGGTGTTGATCTATCTTTGATAGTCTGTGTAGGATTGTCTTTTTGTGAATTAATTTTCATGATTGATAAAGGATATTGTGCAGAGTCGAGTGGGCAACAATATATGGCAAGCTGATCCAACTTTTAGAGTTCAGTTTTGGTTTTCTGTCAGAGGCCCTTTTGTATGTTCCATCGGGGATTTATAAGTTTGACTTTGGTCCAAGATTTCTATGTGAAGTTTTGTAAAGACAATGACTCTTTGATGAATTGGAATGAAATAAAGGATTGATTTATGTCTCATCTATCTTGATTATGATCTTGGTGTCTTTACTTTTTTTCTTATATTTATTTTCAACAACTGATATTTTTAGAAAAATACATAAAAGTGAATTTTCCAGCAAGCTTTTTGTTGATAAAAAACTAGCCTAAGCACATGTAATTAATACTTGTGAGTTAGGATACATATTTTTTTTGGCTATAAACATAGGGTGATATTCCTGTCTACTTTACTTTAGCCAAGTAAAGTTTGAAAATGCTTGAGTAAGATCTATTCATATATTTTCCTCCACATTTATTTGGTGACCATACTGGGGAGATCTTCGATATCTCTCCAGTTAATTTTCATACTCGATCTTCATCGATACATATTTCTTTTTCTGTTTTTGATTCTTGGATTGTTTGTTATTAATGATTGTTCCTATCGCAAGGTAGCCCAATCTTGAGCCCGGTCTCCAAGACTAGACCAACATTGCTTTGAACCTGTTTCATACTATTTTAGACACTGCTAGGACCCGTGTTGAGCTTAACCATTCTTGGGAAGCAATTGAAAGAGACATTAGTGTCCAAGAACAATTGGAAGCTAGACGTAGGTAGCCCAGAAATCAGCAATAACCTTTCTTTTCTTCAGTTTTGGCCTTTCTTTCATGTCCTTAGATTCTCGTGCTTCTAGAAGAAGAGGAGACTTGTCACCTAAAATCAATCCTATTGCTGAAATAGGAAGGAGAAACGTTGTGTTATCTTCCCAAAAAAGTGCTCTAAGGAGAACGTTATCTAATTTTTCCAACTCGTTTTTCTTTTCCTCGCCTATCATCCACAAGATGCCATCTAGTGGTGGCTCTGGTGGCACTGGGAGTGCTCCATCTTCCCAATATTCATCATCATCAGTGATTGGTAGCTTGTACAACCACCATATCCCTGTCCAATATACTACAAACCCCACCAAATTCATTAAAAAGTATGGCCTTTTTCAGTTCGAAGAGGATGCCAACCACACCATGGCATGTGTCCTCTCCTCTTAACCTAGCACTTGCTACTTGCTCGCTTATGAAGTTTAAAGAGAATTTGCCTAAGTTTTCGGGAAATAACACTGTCAGTACTAATGAACACCTACTTTCATTTTTGAATGCTTTTCATAACAGAGGGGCTAACGAAAATGACACTTGCATGTGCTTGTTCGTCAATTCCTTGGAAGTAAATGTTGCGGCCGACTTTTTTGACCTTCCTCCTAAGATCTTGTCTACTTGGGAGGAGTTAATTTATTGGTTCTGATCCACTTATGGGCAATCCAAAATCCCTACTGAGAATTTAAGGGAGTATAATAACATCACTTACAAAGATGGTGAGACCATCAGGTCTTTCAACTTGTGTTTCACCAAGTTGTATAATCAAATCCCCGAACTTATCCACCCTCAGAAACAAGACACCTTCATGCATTACTACAATGCATTAACTTCTCCTTATCGTCACAGTCTTGAAGAAAAAGAAATTGATAATCTCAGTTCCGCTCTGCACACTTTCTTAGAGTATGAGGAACAACTTGAACGAACTGGTCTACCCCAGGGAGAATCAGTTAGACAGACGGATATGTCCTCTCTCTTATTGATGGTACAAGATATGAACAACTGTATAATAGCTTTTGAGAGGAAAGGTACTATCAACTCTCTCACCCCTGGAGCTTCATCCTCTTTTGCCTCTCCTTTTAGAAGTCTGGTTGAAGATAATTTCCATCCGAAGGCTATCCTGCCTCGGATTTGGTGTAAATTTTGCGAGGAACACCATGAAGAAACCACATGTGAGGTAAAGAAGAGTTTCAGAGAAAATATATTTGGTAAAAGACCAGAATCCACTATTGTCGTCCTATATTCTTTTGATCCAGAAGATGTCATGGTCATCAACACTAGAAACAAAGCCTATGCCCCAAAGGGAAAATTTGACCCTTCTCGCAATTCTTCTAGCCCGAGCTCATCCTAAACCATTGATGCACCCCAGGCTCCTAAAATTTTTGAGAGTCAACGAATCACTCCCTCTCCCCCCTCTTCCAAGTACAATATCCTAAATCAATTGGCCAACATTAAGGCAGATGAAACCCTCTTAGACATGGTTGTTGTCCCTGAACAACAGATGCATCTGAAAAAATTAATGGAAGGAAAATCTCTTGTTGTAGCCAATCTTTTAGAAGAGGTAGATGAAGATGATTCTTCTGTAAATAAAGTAGGTGTACATAATTCTAGATACCCTGTAACCCCCCCCCCCCTGCATTTTTATTTCTGTAAAAATCATGGATAAAATTTCCCATTGTTGCCTCATTGATGGCGGTTCGGGCCCAAGTGTGATGTCGAAGATTATTATGGAAGAACTAGGATTTCCTTGTACAAACAAAAATGTCAGAAGCATGCTCTCCTATAATAGTCTACAAAAAACAACCATAGGTGAGATTAAGGATGTAACCTTGGTTTTATGTGCTCATCCTGAGATAAGGACAACGCTCATCATTCAGGTGATCGATATGCCTATAAGAAATTACTCAATTATCTTGGGGAGATATTGGCAAGCCCTAACAGGTGGATACCTCTCGCTCAATGGGACACATTTATCTGTTCCTCGGAATGGAAAAAATATCATAGTCCTTAGAGAAGGAATAATTTCACCCTACATAGAGAGTGTCCCACAATCCAGTGTAAACTATATCGAAGAAGACATAGGAGTGTATTCCATATTCGTTGAAGAGGATAATATTCCTCTGAAAAGAATTGATTTAGAGGATGAATTGTGGCGTATGCACTTCGATGGTTCACATTCAAATGAGGGTAACGGGGTTGGTATTATCTTGGTTTCCCCTACAGGAAAGATTCATAATCTGTCATACAGGTTAGAGTTTTCTTGCTTGAAATATGCCGCTGAATTCGAATATTTGTTGTTAGGAATTGAGAATGCCCTTAATCTTGGTTGTGGTCACCTTTCATTTTTCGGAAATTCTAGGCTTGTTGTGAACCTAATACGTAAAACATGTTCTCCTAGCAACACGATGATGGAACAATATTGCCAAATTGTTTGGGCACTTGTCTCGAATCTCCTATCTTTTAACATCACTCATGTTAGGAAGGAGTTGAATTCTATAGCTGATCGATCAACTGTCTTCACAATCTCTCCTACTCAACAGATTTTGCCTCACTGGACTGATTGTGCTTTTCAATCTCTACATCGTTCATACATTTCAGAGAATGAAGAACCCTGGAAGGCCATCCCTAACAATGAAAGAAGTGTTTTTTTCATTCAAAATGAACCTCTCAAGCATGAGGAGATTACATCTGTAGGAAATAACAAAATTATTGAAGGCTTGACTCCTCTCGAGAGTTCGTTTTCCTTGAGTGTCGGAGACCAAAAAGAAAGACTGGAAGAAGAGATGAATTCTACTGGGTTATTTCGTGGACTTCAAAAGGTTTTTGCTTCGTTTAATGTGGATATTCATGGTTTTGATCCTGGTCTTGTTCAACATACTATGAAAACAGCTAGGCAAAAACATAAACTTGTTTACTTTGCACTAAAAGAAACCCTTCGAAGGGAGTTGGGAGATTTCTTAAAGACTGAAATGTTTTTTTCAGGCAAGCGATTATAATAAATCCTTTCCCTCCTCTCAATATGGAAATATTTCAGCAATAGATTATAGAGTTATACTTGGAACCCTTACTTGACAGTTTCTTTAGTTACAATAAAATCAAGGTGGAAGGGACAAATTATCACAAAACCACTTTCACTACTAATCGCAATACTATGTCTTACAATTGCCTGCCCTCTGGCTTATTTGATACAAGTATCGCCTTGAGGAGGCTTATACACACAACTTTCAATAAATTGGTCAGTCTCCATGCTTATATTGATGATTTAATCGTATCCGTCAAAGGGATGATAGCTACATTAGGATTTCAAGTGTTAGTCCATTTCCGGATTACTTTTGACTTGGACACTAACTCAGAAATTTTTAAAGGATTACAAAGACAATGGTTCTCCCACACCATTAGCAGTCCTCATTTGAAGTATTGTGAGGGGCCAGCGTGAAGATATTTTTCTAATGGTATTCTTTTGTATACTAGTAGTTTAGCTCTGCTTCCCAATTTTGTGTTATTTTCTTGCTTTATTGCACTTTGATTTCTGCTTTCTGAGCTGAATTTTATTTTCTTCTTTCTGAATGGTTCTATCTTTACTATTGTTGTTTTGATTTATGCATTATTATTATGTTGGATCATGTTTTCCACAGTAACACTCCTACAAGCATTGTTAGTCCATAACAATCAAGCTTACGCGGCAGTTATGATGTCGTCTCTAAAGGACCCTTGGAAATTGTTGTATTTTTTCACTGTTGTCATATAAAGAATTGGTTTTTTCCCGCTTCTTCTTGTCATTTCTTCATCCATCGAGATCTTAAGAGAAAATATCTAAGTTCCCCATTCAAGTTAAAAACACATTACAGGCAAATGATTATGCATACAGTGATAAAACCCCTCATACTTAACACTTTTTCATGAGTTACTCCCAAATCCCCAATCATCTTTCCATTAAATCCTCTCACTTCCCCCTGTTGCATAATCATTCGAGTTACGTAATCTAGAGAGTACTTTCCGGTCTGTGAAACCATGAGTTCTGAGTTCCAATCTGTTAAAAACAAATTTCCCTGTGGAGTCGCTAGTTTGTTGATGATTGAAAATGTCAACATAAATTTCACCCGCAAAGTGTTGCTAAAACCTATTATTATATAAGACTAAATAATGCTAGTAGGTCAAACCCCCTTGAAATTTTGAAAATCAGGTCTGATCATTTTCAATATTATGGTGATATGCTATAAGGTTTTACTTGGTTGATGAGAATATGGTTGTCATTGGTATCAATTAGGCTTGAGATGTTATTCTTTCATGATACTACAACCTTCTATTCATTATGGTATTTTTTCCTTCTCGCACATGCACAACAAATGTTAGTGAAAATCACAAAAGGGCACCTTGAGGAAAAACAAAATACCATATCTAATGCAAAAGAGACCTAGCTCTACGATACTATATGCATGGAAATGCTTGTTGATAGTGGTTAACTCCTAACTAATAAGAAATGGCTATGAAATATTGTTAAGTTATATCTTATATGCATGTGGTGGAAATTTTAGTGGCGTATTTTGGCAAGGGGATAATACAATGGTTATGCATTGGTTTATGCAATCGATAAATGATATGCATATGTTATGAACCTCAGTGGCTCATGGAAGTAATGGCTTGCAATTTATTATGGTGATTATGAAATTAGTGATGATTCTATTGTATAGTTTTCAAGCGATTTATTCGAGTTATGACATGGGTGGCACATTTGGCAAGGTAACGATGCAATGGTTGAGTGTGGAACTTGGATTATGCTATGGTTTAATGAGTTGATATTCTCGATGCATTGGTTGATTAATGTTGTTAATGGGGGCTCGTTGGCATGTACTATGGAGTAAATATGATATGGTTGGAGGCGACATGCATTTACTGCACGTCACCTTTACCCTTCCCGTTTTCTGCCACCCTAATTGGACCATTGTTTGATCTGGCTGTTGTGTTCACGCTCTGTATTTTTAGCAGGGTGAAATCGCTCGACTGCTTCTCATATTAAGGTTTTCAATTGATAGGTATGTCTCTTTTATCCATTCTTGACTTCACTCTGGTTATGAAATGTTTTTGGCTCAGTAGTATGGGTTTGTGTTGTCCTGAGTGTTGTAACTGTGTGGCTTCGTATTTGAATGGAAAATCAATAGTTCTGTGTATAATCGTTGTGATTTCATCAGAGTTGGTGGCCTTCTTGGGTGATAGTTTTGTTACCATTGTGTTTGGTTAAAGGTTTTTTTAGAAGGTTGACTGGATGATTTTCTTCGTGGTCCCTCGGTTTAATTAGAAACCTGCTCAACTCTGTCAAGGCAATGCCTCTAGTCCAAAAGCATCGTGGTACTCCTCAAGCACGTGCCTTTAGCCCTAAATCTCCACCATATTTGATGCCCCATCCCCCCTACTATGGATACTATGCAAACCCATAAACCCTCCATACCGTAGGAGCATAAGAAGTCTATCAGGCATGTTAAGTTTATTGTGGCCTATTACTTTGAATACAGACTCACTTGTTATTCGTATAACAGTTGTGTTAGTATGGATTTTGGCCAATACCTCTATGATAATTGTTGAGCCTCGCATTGCCAATTGCACAGTCTCCATCATGTTGTCAAAGAATCGTTTTTTTGTTTTGTTATGGAAGAGCCTTTGTCGTTATCATTTTGGTTCGTGCGTATACACCGATATCACACTTGTTTAGTCTATTGTTTTCCCTTACCATAGTATCGAATTGTTGGTTATTATACAGCCTTTAGAGTGGTTCTTATGATGTTCAGATAATGGTTGGAATTAGTCACAGGGGTTTGGTGTTTTTCACACAGGCCACGTCATGTAGATGATGTTTTGAGAATTAGAAGATTGGATTGGATATGTTTATTGCATCTGTTGTCATTGGTAGAATACACTTGAATGTGTGCAACCTTGTCACTCACGGGAAAATTAATAAATGGCCCAGAATGAAGTTTTTAAGTTATATCGTGGTTATATATTGTTGTGTGGTTATGGGAATTATGACACTATGGAATCCTCTCAGTTGTGCACCACGTATAATATGGATGGCTTGTTTTTGTATGCCTAGTAATACTCTTGAATTATAAGTGCATTTATCTTTTGCAAATTGATCACTGTTGATGACAGTTGTGTGGGATGTTTGGCTCGGTTTTAAGTCACATTGAGATATTTGTTTTACAGTTGCATGGTTATAGGGTTTCGAGAATTTTCTTCTGCATAGGCTATGTCTAAATAATGACTGTTGGTTACAGTCAATTGCCTTTAGGCATGAAATGTGAGGTATTGATCATTTTGATATTTCTACTCCAGATATATGTATGGGAACATATATCATTACAGATCTTGATTGGCTCAATTTTTTTGGAAACACTACTTTCAAATATAGACGTGCATTGGGGAAAAGTATGGAAATGGTGGATGTTAATGGTTACAGATTGAGTGTTGTTGTTGACTATTATAACATGAATAATGTATGAATAAAAGGAACATAACCTCTTACAAATTGTGTGAATTACTTTTGTTTTGTAATAACACTGTGTTGGATATTAATGGACAGTGAAATTAAACAAATGCACAAGAATTATTACTCAGTCATCTGATTGTTGGTTGATGCATATTTTCCTTACTGCAAAATATGTTATGGATTGCTTGATTAATCTCATGAACAGTAAACATTTTTTCCTCCTCATTATCTCATTTTCCACTAATTATAAACCCCTCACATGTCCCATATTCATTTTGTTCCCCCCCTGTTCTGATATTGATCACAGCTAAGGAATATTTTGTGTTAGATTGGATAAAAGTGGCACAATTCTGTGTGGATTGCAGTGAGGTTTATTGGTTTGCTTATAGTTGATTGTTGTTATCATTGAGCAGTGACCCTCTCTCTTCCCTTTCATTATATCATATTTTCGCTAATTACAAATCCCTCATGTATCCCTGGACATTTTTTCCACCCCCTGCTCATTTATTAACATTAGAACAATTTGTATGGATTGTATTGCATGAGCCTGATACATTTTGAGCCAAATCTATTTCATATTTTTAAGGAGTTGTCATGCATGGTTATTTAAAAGACTATTTTATAATTGTTAACATATGCAAGATGTTTTTTTTTTTCAGTCGGGGAAGCCATGGCCGAGGAAACAGAGGTAGAGGTAACTGGAATCGAGGCCCAAGGAGGCCTAGGTTCTCAATACATTTTGATGTTGGTTCTGAAGAGTTGGGCCAACACCATGCTAGATTCTTTAATTGGATTGGACAAGGAATAGTCCAACCGAGGCCTGAAATGCCTCCCTTCCAAACCCCTCAAGCCCTCGATATACCAGTGCCTCCTCATGTCTCTTTACAGCTTGAATTCCTGAAAAATGATGGGTGGCAGGAGATTGTCCACCCAACAGTCTCCCAACACCATGGCTAGACAAACTTATCTTTTCCTGCTCCTCCAACTTTAAACCTCATTGTCCAAGCTGCCCCTAACCATTCGCCAGTGCAATATTCCCACGCCAGCAAGAGATTGAAGACTAAAGTCCACCATGCATTAGATAAAGGAAAAGCCACCGCTGCCCCTTCCTCACCCTCCGATGACTATGACAAATCTGTGTCTTCACGGATGCATCTGAGGTATGATTGTTCCCATGTGATTAGTGAGATAAAGCCTAAAGGCTCTGCCCAGACCAAGGAAATTTCAGGGAAATCAGGAGGTGACAACAACAACCAAGGAAGGGTTGCTTCACAGACTAGAAAATATGGGTTTTAATTTTCATGTTATTTATTGTTTTATGACAGTGGACTGCATGGATTTTGGACAACATGTTTTATTTTGGACAACAGGTCTTATTTTGGATATATGAGTATTAATATGAATTATTTTCAAGTTTTATGAGCTAAATTTTCAAAGGAAAATATGTTTTGAAGGGAGGCACAAGGGGTGTGTGTGCTTAACAAATGGATTATGTTATGATGTTATGATTGTTATCACTAGGGGAGTCACAAAGAGGTCCCACCTATTAGTTATTATTTAATTATGACCCTATTATGATTATTACTTTCCCCCCCTTCCTTAACTAAAGTTAGTTAAGGTCTTATGTTATCTTAACTAATAAGTTAGTTCAACTACTCTAACCAATTCTAAATTGTTAAAAGATGAACTAAGGGGAGGAACAAGAGGAGGATAGAAGCACAAAGAAAGCTAAGGATTGCTCTTTGAGTTTATGTTGAGATAGTTAAGTTTTCATTAATTCATATATTCATCATACCCTAATTCTCTTTTTTGATAGCAGGGTCTTATTGTAGACAACAATATTCAGGGTTGAATCAAATCATTCAGACACTTGTTCTTTAGAGGTGTTGATCTATCTTTGATAGTCTGTGTAGGCTTGTCTATTTGTGAATTAATTTTCATGACTAATAAAGGCTATTGTGCATAATTGAGTGGGCAACAATCTGTGGCAAGATGATCCAGCTTTTAGAGTTTAGTTTTGGTTTTCTGTCATAGGTCCTTTTGTATGTTCCATCGGGGATTTATAAGTTTGACTTTGGTCCAAGATTTCTGTGTGAAGTTTTGTAAAGACAATGACTCTTTGATGAATTGGAATGAAATAAAGGATTTCTTTATGTCTCATATATCTTGATTATGATCTTGGTGTCTTTACTTATGTTCTTATATTTATTTTCAACAACTGATATTTTCATAAAAATACATAAAAATTGAATTTCCAACAAGTTTTTTGTTCATAAAAAACTAGCCTAAGCACTTGTAATTAATACTTGTGATTTAGGATACATATTTTTATTGGCTATAAACGTAGGGTGATATTCTTGTCTACTTTACTTTAGCCAAGTAAATTCTGAAAATGGTTGAGTAAGATCTATTCATATCTTTTCCTCAACACGCCTAATAGAAGAACAAGAGAATAAGTCGAAGCAATAAAGGGAAAGAGAAGTAATTGTCGAAGTTGAAAGAACACGAGAAGGTTTGAAGGACCTGTCCATGCAAGAAAGAAGAATACCTACCCTAGATTTAATAAGAGGAGAGGTACTACCTTTGCACCCTTTGGAAGAACATCAATAGTGTGAAGCTACTAGGATAAGAGAAAGTAAGAATAAGAATGGAAAGAGGAATCCAGAGACTCAGATCACAGGAAAGAAGGCAAGGAAGCTCAGTAAGAAGAAAGCCAAATTAGAAAAGCTATGGGAAGTTCCAGTGAAGACTTCACAGGAGACATATCTGCAGAAGTTGAACCTCGCAGAATGGGACTTCGCCACGTCGAAGCAATATGACCGTTGGAGGCACCCCGACCATTAGAACGACGCTCCAGAATGGATAGAAACATAGTTATTGATGGAAAGACCGCCATTAGACCATTGATACCACGCCATAACGGATGGATGTTCATTGATGAACGCATTCCTCGCCGTTGGAGGAATCTGTTACGACGCTTTCCTATTTAACCTACTAGACGTTGCACCGGGACCACTTTTTGAAAATTGTGATATCTGAGCTAAATGAGAACCCATTGTATCGCATTGTGCTTTCTAGACCTCACCATCCATCTAATTTCCTAGTCTGTTTGTTTTCCTACTTGATTTATTTGATTACGAGTGTGCATGTCAGGTGAACGTAGCACAATAGAGAAGTATGTGGAGGAGATTCGTGTAGACCTCATGACTGAGAGAGTCATGTCCGTAGGAATACAGGCGTCGTCGACTGGAGGATTGCAAGCATCCCCATCAACTTCATGTCAGTCTAGTTGACCCACTACTGAGAAGCGAAGAAAACACCATGACGATCTGGCTAACATGAAGTAGATCTCGTCGGTCTTGCTGGACTACATCCTGCCTTTGGATGGTGCGGTTAACTACGACAACATCCCACAAGATTTTGAATATACGCTTATCACTGCATACCTCTTGAAGGGGATATGTGCAGTTGGATCCCAGTTCAAACACATTCCAGCCTTGAATAACAATGACTTCAACCTCGGAGACCGAAAGAAATAAGCGATGCTCGCCCTGCATCGGTATTTGATGAAGACGACTGGGAAGAAGAAGCGCATAGTCTCCCATCTATGGATAAAGGCTCTCGCGCAATCGACGATTCTAAACGTGATGAAGATCCCTCACTTTAGTCGACATTAGGAGGTTAACGCTTGTATTAAACTCCTTTTGTCATTCTATCATGGAGGCTATCTATGGCTTGATAGGCGCGTGACAGTGGATCTAGTGTTGATCCATCTCATTACCGTACTAAGCATGTAGGGACCAAACCCTCAAAAATTCTACCCAGTGAAGGTTGCACTTGTTGATGGCCTCAACTTGTCCGTTGTCCTGAGGATAGTAAGGGGATGAGTTTTCATGGAGAAAACCCAATTTGACATGTCGTTTTCTAAATCACCATTAATGTCAATGAGTCCCAAGGTACTCTAGTACATTCCAATGAATGTGAATGGATGAGCTGAAGTTGAACATCCGTGGAATCATCTGATCAGAGGTCAATGATGTAAACCCATTGTCGAATGTGAGGAGGCCTGCCATTGAGGCATGCAGGTCCCAAAGTACTAACTGGTTTCTAAGCCTAATTCTCGGATAATGTGTTGAGGTCGACAGGAATAGGCTCGTCAAAGGAGGGCCTTGATGTATCCCCCATAAACGACACGAAACAGACATAGAGATGTAATTGGCGGATCAAATGGACATGGATTGACATGGGTTTTGAGGCAAGATATTTGGGATGGCTGACTCTAGAGGTGGATACTTCCCTTGAACACTGAGGCACAACAGCAGAAACACGACATGGACCAAAACTTGATGATGCAGTGGATGCTGTGACTTACGTCAGGTGACCCAAAGGAGTGAAAGAAACTGAAAGGATTGGCTCAGTGCAGAGGTTCAGCAGGTTATAATGCGTGCAAAAGACAAAGTGTCGTGTTCAAGGGTGACTATAAGAATTACTTGATAATGTTCTCAAGAGACTGCTTGGCTCGCTTCTTCCAATTTTTCCCCCATCCAGATAGATGAGTACCTCTTTTTTATTTAATGAGCTCGAGGAGGATAACACATGCTCGATATAACTCACCTTCGGTAAGTTCCTCTTCCTTTGTTTAACGAACTGGAAGTTTTCATGTCTCCATCCTTTGATGATCATTCTAGAGTCAAGTCACTAGATTTCAAGCTGGGGGCAGAGTACCGAGCTTAGTCTTTGTTCTTTCTC
>ML830531.1:33954-48577 GCA_009831015.1 Picea engelmannii | reverse complement strand
ATGCAAAGCTGGTGATAATGGAGGTAGGTGGTTGGAGCAGCAACCCCGTGTTGTCCAGTCATTTCATATCTGTTATATTTTGAGTAAATATGGGATGTTCAGCATTTCTTGCCGTGAAAGGCTTGATCCTATCTGCCATTGACCAAACAATAATATACTAACAAACCTCTTCAACTACGTTTGCATTTTGGTCTCTGTATATTTCGTGATCAAAACTGTTTGTTTTTTAGAAGTCGAGTGGACTCCCTTATCTTATCAAAAGAGTTTAACACATTTTCTATGTAATGGAATTTTGAAAATTATATTTACTTTGTGTAAAAACTTGTGTTTCTTTTTATAAATATAATAAGAAAATTAGTTATGCCTTATGCAAGTGATAAAGAGTTTAGCTATGCCTTATTGGGAAGAAGCACGTGATAGAATTCTATAAAGTTTATATATATATATATATATATATATATATATATATATATTTTTTTTTTTTTTGATAATTTCTTAAGTTTAATATTTAAAATACTTCTTAAGTTTAATATTTTAATTCTTAATATATCAAGTTAGAGGAGGAATTAAATTGTTGGAGGTGTAAACATTTCCTCAAATTTTCACATTATCAAAAAGACATCCACTTAGTAGACACCAGATTGAGATGGATCTAGGATATTGTTGTGCCTTAAATAGAACACATATATTCATCTTTTAAAAGTAGATAATTTTTCACAATAAAGTGCATATATATCCTTAAACAAAGGCTCTCTAAAATAAATAATAGAGAATACCTTACAACTAAAAGTAACTTCAGAGTGCATTTTCCATAGGATATACAAAGCAACCACTCATATAAATTGCCAACCCCATTTATACCTAAAAGATAACCAAAAGGACATGCAAAATTATGTATAATCACCTACAAGTGCAATTCTCTAAATGATCTTGCTAAAAACTTTTTTTCCTTGGAAATAGCTCTCGAGAAAATCGTGGGCACTTCCCCCCTTTCCAAAGATGGTACCCAGTGTACATCGGGTGACATACTAACCCTCTACAAATCAGATCAAGGACTTTCCTAATGCATTGGGTTATTAGCTAACCCTCGGGACTTGCTGAACAAAATATGTCTCCAAGTGTATTAAACAACACTCCAACACTCGCTAGCAGAATTACAATTCCAAAATTAATGATGAAGTGTCTCGACTAGACCACAATGAAAACATGCATCATTGACGAATTCCAATCAAGATAAGGATTACTTAAAGGATGGGCCCCAAATTACTAACAATTGCACAAAGATTTACAACTTGTAGGAGACTCTTAATGACCAAACTATACATATGCAATTTGTCATTTTACTTTTGCAACTGAGAGACTCCAACCTCTGTTACTTGGAGAGAGATGTGATCACTAAGGCACTAGTATATCCATGTAGGTTTGTACATCCACACAAGGTTATCATACTTCCACATTCAATCCCTCCAAATAGGACCTAGAAAGAACATATTAAGTTTGTATACCTCGTTTGGAGAAATCCATTGTTAAATACCACCGATAATAACATGGGTTGAATGAATTAATATCAATTCTCAGAAGAAGATATACCAATATTTCCACAATTTAGTGCCCTCATCCCATAAATTTGTCCATATGAAAATCCCTTTCTTGCCTCTTAAAGATTTCTATATTTAAATGAGCAAGAGTAGAGTATTATTGTTTCTAAGTCGAATTGAAAGATAAGACAAGACAAATTCAATCCTCTCCTATACCGACTCTAATACAAAGAAGTACATGGACTTCCCACTTCTTAAATACTAAGTAACACAAAAATGATACATCAATTTTAAAAACCTGTAAAGCAACAATAACATCACTAAGAAAAAACTAATCCTTTTTAATTTTATGTTTCCCATTAGATGTCGTAAGTCTAAACAAACCCACCTTCTTCTTAAAGGAAGGTAAAATCTCTCCAAACATTAAAGGAAGGTAATGTTGATGTTTGTAGCATAAGACAAGTACTTCCACATCAGTTTTGTGTCTAACATGTGGAAGTCGTCCTTAACACTTCTCAAGATTTAGGAGATGTAACACCCTGTTTCCCCCAGTCTGTAAAAATAACTATATTGGCCAAGAACTATGGCAAACTCAAAGACGTGAATGTTTGATTTGACAGACCTTTTTATGAAAGGTCGATGAATGTAAATTATGTTATGAATATATGTTGCATGGTTGCTGGGAGGGGGATGTGCTAAAAGAGACCACGATGGCTAATGAGAGGTAGTGGAAGGGACCTCGAATGGTTACGTTAACTTCCACCAAGCTAGTACCGTACTGGTTTTACTTGCTCAAAGACCAAAGCAACTCTCTGACCCCAGAATGGATTTCCCGTCAGATTGGTAGGTGGGGAGGCTCCTCAAGAGTTAATGAGGGGATGGGGGTGAACCGCCCATCCGTAATAGCTCCCAGACCTGACTGCGGATGGGAAAATTCGTGCCACACGCAATCTTGCAGAGAAAAGGCAAGAGAGGAGGTGTGGTAAGAGGGGGGGAAGGGAGAACACGCGCAACAGGGATCGCGGGGAAGAACTGGAGAAACTTTGGAAACACAGGGAGTTTTGAACATAGGAGAAGGAGAGTAACCTTCGTCCTTGTCTTCCGTTGAGCTGGAAATAGAAAATTGAACCTCAAGCATCGTGGTCTAGCTCGGGGGTGGCTAGTGGTAAATCCGTTTGGAGTCACTGAGCCTACGGTTGGGTGGAAATGAGCACCCCTCTCAGCATTCGCATCACGTCCAGAATTTCTGATAAGTGTTATGTCTTGCATTTGGAATTGAATGTCACGATCGCATGCTCATTTTTATATGCTCGTAAATAGTTTTTGTATAGAAGTGTTTGCCTTGTGTTTTGATTGGAAATAATGGATGCATGCTTATATTGATATAACTACAAATCGTTTAATGTATATAATGTATGAGTTCAGGATACGAGTCTGTTCCCCTGAAGATTGACCCATCTAACTTGACTCGTGCTATGCCCTGGTTCATCCTCTCGAAGGCACCTTTTTCGGGAAAGTTCCCTCGCATTATAGAGTCGGAGTGAGTCCTTTGAAAAGACTACCATTGTATTAAATCCGCGAGTTTACCTTTCCCCTGTCGCGAAGTAAATGGGTTTGGAGTTTCGGCTCCCGAGAAACCCAGGTGCGAGACCCCTCGTCTTCGCACATCGCGAAATCCCAGTATGTGAAACCCCGAAGCGGCGTAGTGTGAAAGGATTTCGATGTTTCAGCACCCGGGAAACCAAAGGGTATGAACCCCTCATCTTTGCAAGTTGCGAAATCTTGATACGCGAAACCCCGGTATGTGAAACCCCGAAGCGGTGTAGTGTGAAAGGATTTCGGCATTTTGGCACCCGGGAAACCCAATGCTATGAACCCCACGTCTTCACAAGTTGCGAAATCCCGGTATGTGAAACCCTGAAGTGGTGTAGTGTGAAAGGATTTCGGTGTTTCGGCACATGGGAAACCCAATGGTATGAACCCCACGTCTTCGCAAGTTGCGAAATCCCGGTACGCGAAATCCCGGTATGTGAAACCCCGAAGCGGTGTAGTGTGAAAGGATTTCGACGTTTCGGCACCCGGGAAAACAAAGGGTATGAACCCCTCATCTTCGCAAGTTGCGAAATCCTGGTACGCGAAATCCCGGTATGTGAAACCCTGAAAGGTAGAATGTCAGGATTTAATCCAAGCCATTGATCGAGTCGACGATCTGTTAAACCCTTTTGGGTTTCGACATTTCGAAAGACAGAGAACAGGGGAACGCTTGCATTGCGACTCCTCGAATCACGAAAGTCGGAAGCACCTTTCTGGTAAGGCCTGTGGTCATAGCCAACGATCACATGGGGGAGGATAAGGGAAGGGAGGGTTTGCGCTAGGCCCCATAGAAATTCGGGGATTCTGTTCCTCGAAGAAAAGACAAAAATAAAAAGAAAAATCTTAGTTGTCGTAGTGGGTGTGTGACAAGAGATTCAATTAAACAAAGTGATTATTAAAGTGAATGTACTTTTGTAATTAATGTGAGCTTAATTTAATTAAATGCCTAAGTATTTGACATTAGTGAATTAAATTAAATCCTATCCATTAGATCATAAAGTGAAGGTGAGATATAATATCAGCCTTTCATCATTTTAAAGATCTAGGGCTTTGGATTTAGGGTAAACTCAAGATTGTAAAAGGCATCCTATATGGGAGGAGTAGAAATTCACAGAGTGAGATGGGAGATCTCATTGATTGGGTGGAGAGGGAATTTCATCTAAGCGTGCAAGGGCAGGGTCCGAGGAAGGGAGAAAGGGGCAACAAAGGAGCAGTAACTAGGTGTGATATGCTAGGATATTTTTCTACATTGTATTATTCCTTAGGTGCACCATTATCCGAGGACGAGAGCCCATATTTTATCTAATAAAATCAACAAGGTACTGGTTTTCCTTAGGTTTTTTCCCAGGGGTATTTTACCTAGAAAATTACGCGTGCAATGTGTTTGGTGTCCTATTTATGCTTCCGCTGTAATGTTTCATTAGAAACTCAACTGTGCTTTTATTCAATAGATTAAGATAATTAATTTATTTGGAATTAAATGTCGAGTGCTGGGTTAAGGAAAAATTAACATGGTATCATAGCGTGATCTATGAAGGAGGAATCAGGTTGCATAGATCATGATTTTTTCAAGTAGGAAACAATGGGATTTTTTTTTGTTTTTTCTACAGGCTCAACAAGGGTAAAGATTTAAAATAAAATAAAAAAATGATTAAAAAAAAGAGTAATTGTATAGTCGTACGGGTTGTGAAACATTCGATGTACAACATACAACCATAAGATGAAACTGAGAATAGACTGTAGAGGTGGGGCTGCAACCACCAGGTGAAGGTTGTGGTTGTTGGGCAGAGGAAGTGAAAGCCACAGGTACAACATAGAGTTGGGCATGGATTGTTGCTATTAGAGGGTCCGTGCGAGGAAGTTGTGAAGGACGTGGATGTTGGGTGATGATAGTAAGGAGTCGTTAAGTGTGGAATTGAACCAACGATTGAGAAAGGTGCGACTGGGCGGACAGAGGAGCGGCCGACATGTGGAAATGACAAAGGAGTTGAAGTAGAGGGATGATTGGTTGAGGTGACGACATAGAAGGTGGCTCGGGCTATGGAGGCAATGAGAAATAGTCGCTGGAAACCAATAACAGAGACAACGAGCCACCAATAGAATGCTAGTGGCAACAGTCGGCTAAGCCAGTCGCTCGCAGGGCTTACTTGCTAGCTAGCAAGGTGCCAACTGCTGGTAGGGCCTAGCCACCAGCCAACACAACTAATGAGGGCTGCATCAAGGCCGAGACACCAACCAACAGATAGCCAACTAAGAAAAAAGTTCGTAAGATCACCAAACAAGGAAACATTAGATCTAGGAGGTTGTTTGGTAGCCCAAAAGGGATCGAGAAGCAGTCGAGCAGAATGTCGGGAGGCCCATGCAACAACATAAGACTATGGGCAACCTCGGGTAGCTTCAGGAAGTTATCTAGGCATCAAGAAGCAAGTCCAGGTAGTGGGAAATAAGTATGGGTAGCAGGTAGGAAAATCCGGGAAGTGGGAAATGGGTCCCAAGAAGGGATCCAGGCAACCATATATCAATTTGTGCTTGAAGGACGAAGAAAAAATTCTTCAGTTTTCGTGCCTAAAGGACTAGGCAAACATTTTCAACATTTTGTGTTCCCAGTAAAATTTTTGATTTGGAGATGGTCGAAATAGATTTGAGGTTTGAGGATATGCTAGATGATGCATCGAGATTTGTTCCTTGGAAGGTGAGGGTCACATTAGTTCTCATGGAGAACAGATTGTGGGATTTTTCTAACACAAAGGTGACCCCACCGACAAATCCAAAGGACCTGACCACCCATGAGTTGAAGGACGTGAAAGCCAGAAAGATCATATTAGATGTGGTGAATGATCATTTGATCCCTCACATATGTGAGAAGAAGTCATCCAGGGAGATGTTTGTAGCTCCGACGAATCTCTTTAAGAGAAATAATACAAACAAGAAGATGGCATTGAGGGAGAAGCTCAAAGACACCAAGAAGACCGGATTAGATACAATAACCAATTATCTCACCAAGATCACTCATGTACGTGATTAGTTGGAAACTATTGGTGAACTTGTGTTAGATGAGGAGTTGGTGAGGATGACCTTGAATGATTTTTCTAATCCCTGGGCCCCATTCATCAAGGGCATCATTGCATGAGAGAAATTTCTTGATTTTGATAGGCTATGGGATGATTTCATCTAGGAGGAGATTCAAGAGGAATCTCTAGTAGACCAACAGGTTGGTGATGATTAGAATTTGTCCCTTTCTAGTCATGCAAGGAGGAGCAGGGGGAATACAAATGGAGAATCAACTTCATAGGCTGGGAATAAGAAGGATCTAAGCAAAGTAAAATGCTTTTCATGGCACAAGAATGGCCACTATGCTTCATAATGTCCGAATAATAAGAAAGGGAATAGGAAGTCTCAACAAGTAGGAACGTCTTCAAAAGCTCAAGTCAAGGAGTTTGCTAAGAAGTTCGAGAAGGAGTTCTTGTTAGTCTCTTGTCTTTTTGGCATATATTTTGGTAGGTCTTGGTTTGTGGATAGTGGGTCTTCGCATCACATGACGGGGACACAAGATTTGTTCACCAGTTGGTCAGAGGCAAACTCAAATATGCATGTGGAGATTGGAACCCATGCTAAGTGTGGTGTAGAGGGAGTTGGGACAATTAGGTTCTAATTGGAGTCAAGAGGTTCTCTGGAGGTGGTAGATGTGTTGCATGTCCCAGAGTTGAGGAGGAATTGTCTCTTAGTCTCGGGTCTAGACGACAAGGGTTATGCAATATTGTTTCATAATAGACAAGTGTTCATGCATTCAGAGGGACCTATCCATCACACAACAATCAACATTGGCGTCAGAGACAACAAGGTATACAGGTTGTAGGGTAATCTTGTAGATGGATCCAAGGGGAACTTGGATCATGGATGAATGTTAGTGATAGAGGAAATGGAGTAGGAGGCTCTGGAGGGTGATCATAGTTCATGGACTTCCAGTGTGGGGAGTCAAACTTCAGATGGGAAAAGGGAGTTATCCCCTTCAAGTTCTATCAGGAGACCGAGTTGGCACAAGATGAAATTGATGGATGCTCAGGAGCAAGAGGAGGCTCCTAGGAGCACATTGAGAGAGATAAGGCCTTAGATGAAGTTTCCAAACTTCATTTCACTGATATGTAGTGTCATCGATTCTGTGACTTCCAATATTCATGGAGAAACTATCTAGCAGGGTTGGAGGGATGCCAATGAGCAAGATGATGTGTGTGACATTGTTCTAGGGTCATAGGAATAACCCGTTTGAGGTGGCTCTTCGATAAGTACCTTCCTCACTAAGAGGGAGTGTTGATGTTTGTAGCATCGGATAAGTACTTCCACATTGATTTTGTGTCTAACATGTGGAAGCTGTCCTTAATACCTCTTAGGACTTAGGAGATTCACTTTAATAAAGTGATTATTAAAGTGAATGTACGTTTGTGATTAAAGTGAATTTAATTTAATTAAATTCCTAAGTATTTGACATTAGTGAATTAAATTAAATCCTAGCCATTAGATCATAAAGTGAAGGTGAGATCTAATCTCATCCTTTGATCACTTTGGAGATCTAGGGTTTTAAATTTAGGGTAAACTCAAGATTATAAAAGGTAGCCTATGTGAGAGGAGTAGACCTACACATAGTGAGATATGAGATCTCATTGATTGGGTGGAGAAGGACTTTCATCCAAGTGTATAGGGGCATGATCCAAGGAAAGGATCAAGGGGCAACAAAGGAGTAGAAACTAGGTGTGATAGGTTAGGCTATTTTGTTGCATTGTATTATTCCTCGGGTGGGCCATTATCCCACAATGGGAGCCCAGATTTTATCTAATAAAATCAACAAGGTACTGGTTTTCCCTTAGGGGTTTTTGTAAGGGTATTTTACCGAGAAAATAACGTGTGCAATGTGTTTGGTTTCCTATTTATGCTTTTGTAGTAATGTTTCATTAAAAACTTAGCTGTGCTTTTATTCAATAGATTAAGAGAATCAATTTATTTGGAATTAACTGTTGGATGCTAGGTTAAGGGAAAATTAATAGGTAAAATCTCTCCAAACACTAAATACAACAAGCAATTACTCCAAATTTTAGCTTATAATATGGTGGTCTTCCACCCAACCTTATTTCTCTCCTATATCTATATGAAAAAATAATATTAGATTTTATCTTGGGGTGGTTTGGCTACCACTATAAACTCTAATATAGTTCCCAACCTAAGGCTAAGATATCCTATGATGGGAGTGCCTACCCTTCTAGCCAAGCCATTGAAGGATAAGATACTGTCACTAAGAGGGGGGGGGTGTGAATTAGTGACACAACAATTATATCAATTTTCCATTTATTAATGCAAAGATAATTTTAACACAATGTTTTATCGTGGAACCCAATTGGGAAAACCACAAACCCTTTTCTATTAACTGCAAAATTTGTTTTACATGTTACATAGAAGGAAGATGTTCTTCCTTTTTGATCAGCACCAACTGATCAGGATGCACCCACACCCTAGTTTACCAACACCAAATGGTAGGAGGCTACAACCCCTTGTTTAGTTAGCTACAACTGACAAGGAAACACCAACTCCCTCTGCAGGCACCAACCTGCCCTTGCACCACCCAACCACCCTTAATACATAAGTATCTTCAACTTTTCTTTCTGGAATCTGCTTCAGCTTTTGATCTTCTGATCTGGACTGCAGAGACACTTTCTTCTCACCTCTGTTTCTTGTTTATATATTCTACAAAATGGAGTGAGTGTTATACACAATGTCCCTTTATTTGGAGCATTACACCTCTTCGTTTAACTTAACCATAATCATTGTTTTAACATTTTTATCGTGAAGGATTTTCAGAAATTGATCACAGATATGGATCAATTTCATCCTTTAGACTCGATCCCGAATCTCTGTTATTTTCACAGAGACCAAATTCTATAGAGGTGCTTCCTTCAAACCATTACATGTGACCGAGCGTTACAAAACCACGAGCTTAGCAATTGCAACGACGTATTATGTTATCATTTAGATCCCCTATATCATATGACCAACGACGATGACCAAATGCTAGGCCATAAGTGCTTGAGTGCTTATCACATCAACGGTTATGATCCAATCATCTGATGAGATGGAAGACTAAAGGAACTTCTCCCTTCGGAACTTATGGATTTGAAACCTTTCAAAACTTCCGAATTAGATCTCCCAAACAGATTGGACGGCCTACATCTATTTCGCGTAAACGTATCAATTGACAGATTTGATTCTTTACAAGGCTTTAAATAACGACCAAGACTTAATCAAGCGTTGATTTGGATGGCCACCATTTACTCCGGGTCTTCGGACTTCGGAGATTTCAAATCTCAACACCTTCTTTCCTCCAGAGTGATCACCTGTTGTGGTAAGTCATAATACAGTGGAGATCGCTTGCTGTCGATCTTACACTATCCTTCCACTGTAGTATATCGATGGTCGAGAATAAACTTGACATTAGATCGGCGGTCAAGATCTCCTTCGGGTCTTTGGACTTTGGAGATTTCAAATCTCAATCTTTCACTGTAATATGATCGATAATCGAGAATGCTCCGAAGTGATATTTCAGATTGGACGACTTGTGTAACACACCCACTACCATAATCATGTTTTTCGTTGATTTTTGCAGAATCAGAGCCCCCAAAATATCTATGGAGGCCTAGCGTAAGCTATCTCTCTCTCTCTCTCTCCCATGTGATCGCGGGTCATGATCACAGGTCAAAAAATCATGGCACCTCTTTGTATTTCGTGCCTCGGTGCTACAAGAATGTCGAATTGTTAGACTCTGCAACCGTCGAACCTCGACAGGGCTAGTGACTGGCCAATAGGGATGAATCCCTACAGGGTTAGCAAATGGCCATTAGGAACGAGCCATGTCGCGGGGTTGGGTGGAGTATAGGTGGCAAGAGGGAAGCACGGCACGGTGGGCGATGTGACAGGAGACGGGTCCCNCCCCCCCCCCCATTAAAGGCAGAATGGCAAGGGGGGTACGGAATTCGCCTGAGCACCGTTGATCAAGGCGAATAAGTCCTGACCGTTCAAGAGTTGCACGTTCGATTCTGGACCCCCCCCTCACCGCTAAAGGTAGAACAACAAGGGGGCTCCGGAATGAAGCCTCAACCATAGATCTGGGTGAGCGGACTCTGGCCGTCCAGATCTTCTCGCCACTTACCCTAAGGTGCATTCGTGCCCCAACTTCAAGTCGACATCTCTTCCTCACATCTGACGGTCGTTATAGACCCTGAGATCCTCTAAAAGAATCTCGTCCGTTCATCGGGACTTATCATCACAAGATTCCGAACTCTCGACCACGGGACTCCCGAATCCTCGATCACCGGTTTCCCGATGTGGTTAATCTCTCGACACGTAGCCTCCTTAAATCGAACGGTCTAGATCTGTATCGGTGTTTCCACCATGGAATGTCCTGATCTCTCGTTACCAGAACTCCCGAGTTCGTGATTCCCGATTTCTTGAAATGGGAAATCTCATGACAAGTGGCCTCCTTAAATCGGACGGTCCAGATCTGTCTCGGGGTTTCCACCATGGAAAGTCTTGATCTCTCATCACCATAACTCTCGAGTTCACAATTTCTTGAAATGGGAAATCTCACGATACGTGGCCTCCTTAAATTGGACGGTCCAGATCTATCTCAGGGTTTCCACCAAGGAAAGTCTCGATCTCTCATCACCAGAACTCCCGAGTTCGTGATTCCCGATTTCCTGAAATGGGAAATCTCACGACATGTGGCCTCCTTTAATCGGACGACCTGAATCTACTTCAGGGTTTCTACCATGGAATGCCCGTATCTTTCATCACCAGAACTCTCGAGTTCTCGACTCTCGATTTCCCGAAGTGGAAAATCTCTTGACACGTGGCCTCTGTTACTCGGATGATCTAGATCTATTTCGAGGCTTTTGACCCTATTCATTGGGGGTTTAACCCTCGGGTATCTCCTGATAGTTCCAATGGCTGTCGGGTTTTCCAGCTGAGATCTGACGGCTCAAACAGGTTCCTAACTTGTGTGCTCTCCCACGACTCCCTGTACGTGGAAAGATCAACGGTCCGGATGCTCTCATGGACCTTGGGGATCTACGGTCCCGACCTCTTCGCTACCCACGAAGACACAGAAAGTCACAGGGGTAAGGCACTTAACATCCTACTTTCTCCTACCAAATCTAACAGTCATGAGTGACCACAGATTTCCCGACGAAATCTCGTCCGTCGATCACCACCTATCAAGGTTAAGGCACTTAACTTTCCAGCTTCTTCCTCTTATCTGATGGTCGTGAGTGACCACATATCTCCCGATGGGATCTCGTCCGTCGATTCGATACTTATCAGGGATTCCTTAAGGCCTTGCGCCTTCATGTCCTCCTTCTAGGCTCTTGATGGGCTTTTCAAGAAGGGTATCTCTATGGGGAGGTCAACCCAAGGTACTATCTGAGGCAGATAAGGGTATCGCTCTCCCAAGAACCATATGTGAAGTCTGAATTAGATCAGTACGCACATAAATAACGATTTATGAGAACATAAGCCATATGTAGTCTTTCCATATAAACATACAACTACCAGTACTGATCAAGACACCATACAGACATTCTTATAATGAAATCATTCACTATTTCACAACTTATGATCATAAATGTCAGCATACATATATTTCAAGATACCAAAGGAAAAACACTTATCAGAAGGTAACACCAGGGGTTATGCAACTGCTGAGAGGGGTGCTCATTTCCACCCAACTGTAGGCTCAACGACTCCTAGTGGATTTACCACTAGCCACCCCTGAGCTGAGACCACGATGCTATGAGATTGCGTCTCTGTTTGCCAGTGACCAGGAGCGAAGGTTACTCTCCTTCCTCTCTGCTATCACTCACTCTGCATATCGCCAAAGTTCTCTTTCTCCCCTCGCGTCTACCCGCAATCGCTTCTCCCCCACACCTTATCCTCTTGCAAGGTTGTGTGTGGCGCGATTTTCCTCGCGCTGGTCAGGCCTGACGGCTCTACGAATGAGCGGTTCACCTCCCCATCCCTCTTTAATTCTTGAGGATCCATCTACCTACCAGCCTACGAGACATTTAATTCAGGGCCAGCGAGCCACTTTTGGTTCTCCGGGCCAGTGAAGTCCAAATACGGTATTGTTTTTCGGTGGAAGTTAACGCCACCTTTCCAGGTGCCTTCCACCGCCTTTCTGCAACCATTGTGGTCTCTTTTTCAGCATATCCCCTCTCAACAGTCCTGCAATATAAATTCATAATATTATTCACATTCATCGACCTTTTCCACAAGGTCCATTCACATCACATATTCACATTTCTGAGTTTGCCACAGTTCTTGGCTAGCCCAGTTATTTTTTACAAAATGGGGGAAACAGGGTGTTACAATTCCCTCCCCCTTAAAGGAACATCGTCCTCGATGTTCTATCTATCAACATGTCATGCATGTACAGATGTAAACAAAATCGGATATGCTTGTTTCATGGCATCCTCCATTTCCCATGTAGCCTCATCTAGGCCAAAATGTTTCCACTGCACCTTGACCTGTGCAATGGTTCGGTTCCGGAGCGGGGTTTCCTTTCTGTCCAATATGTATTGGGGTTCTGGTAGAAATTCTCCCTCTGGTTCCACTTGGATCATAGACCATTCAATTATATGATTAGCATCATGTACACATTTCTTCAGTAATGGAACATGGAAAACATTATGTGCTTTTACTGTGGGAGGAAGTGCTAGACGATAGGCTACATGTCCCATTCTATCTAGAACCTCAAAGGGTCCACAATACTGGGGTGCCAACTTGGCACAAGCTCCCATTTTTAGGAACTCTTCCTGGGCCTAACTCTTAGATGTACATGATCTCCCATTTTGAACTCTCTTGGAGTTCTCTTTTGATCAGCATAACTTTTTTGTCGGTTTTGAGCGACCTTCAGATTTTGTTTTATTTGAGTCACTTGCTGTTCCATTTCTTTCAACATGTCGGGTCCAAAAGAAATCCTATTTACAGGATTACTCCAGTTGACTGGATTATTACACAGCCTACCATAGAGGACCTCGAAGGGACTCATCTTTAAAGATGCTTGGTAGCCGTTGTTGTAGGCGAATTCTACCAATGGTAGGTAGTCTTCCCATTTCTTGGGTTGATGCATTACATGCATCCTTAACATATCCTCTAATATTTGATTCACTCTTTCTGTCTGTCCGTCGGTTTGAGGGTGATAGGCGGTGCTAAACAACAATTTGGTCTCTAAACCAGCCATTAGTGATTTCCAAAAATTGGAAGTAAATTTTGTGTCTCTGTTAGACACTATCTCTTTCGGCATACCGTGCAGTCTGAATACCTCTTTCATGAATACCCGAGCGATATCTATCACTTTGCAGGTTGATTTGACAGGGATGAAATGAGAAGACTTGCTCATTTTATCCACCACTACCATAATGGTGTCATTCTGTTTGGTTGAAGTTGGCAATCCAGTGATAAAATCCATGGATATGGTTTCCCATTTCCATTCTAGGATGGGTAAAGGTTGCAATAGTCCTTCTGGGTGTCGATGTTCTGCTTTAATCTGTTGGCACTCTATGCATCGGGCCAAATATTTGGCTGTGTCTTTCTTCAATCTAGGCCAATAAAATTGTTTTCGAGTGGCAGTGATCATTTTCTGGTATCCTGGGTGACCAATATATGGTCTTTTATGTAGTTCATCCATAATGAACCTCTTCAAGTCGTCACAATTTGGAATGTATAGTTTATCTCTGTAAGTGAGCAGACCTCCTTTGGTCATCTGGTAGCCTTCATATTTTACTCCAACGAGTTCTTGCTGTAGGTACAAGGTCACAGTCTAAACGAAGGGATCTGTCTCTTGTTCATTTCTGACTCTGTTCTTGACATCTGTCTTGCAGGTACTCACCGTTGCCAGGTGAATTGTTTTCATGCTTCTACTAAGGGCATCGACCATCCTATTTTCTTTCCCTTTAATGTGTTTGATTTCAAAATCAAATTCGCTAAGGAGGGCCATCCATCTAGCTTGTCTGGCATTGAGCTTTGGTTGGTCAAACAAATATCACAATCCACAATGATCTCTCATAAGTACAAATTTCTTCCCAAGAGGTAATGCCTCCACATTTTCAAGGCATCCACTATGGCAGCCAGTTCTAGATCATGAGTCACATAGTTGAATTCATGTTCGTTCAATTTTCGGGATTCATAGTAGATCACACTTCCTTTCTGTATAAGGACTCCTCCGAGCCCTTCCTTACAGGCATCTGTGCACACAAGGAAGTCAGCTTCTGGGTCAAAAAATTTCAACACGGGTGCATGGGTCAGTAGATTTTTCAGGGTTTGAAATCTTTCTTCACATTTCTGTGTCCACATGAATTTTGTCCCCTTCTTCTGGAGGGCAGTGATTGGACAACCAATCTTGGAGAATCCTTTTATAAATCTCCTATAGTATCCTGCTAATCCCATAAAGGATC
>ML830531.1:9267-32965 GCA_009831015.1 Picea engelmannii | reverse complement strand
GTCAATCAAAACAGACACCAGATGGTTGAAAATCATACCTTCTATTTCCACCACTGAAGCTTGGTGGTCAGCTTGGTTATTATCCAATGTTGCATAAATCTGCGGCACACTCCTTGCCACATCATTGACTGTGGTAGCTTCCTGAATGTTATAAAATTTCCGACTATTCTGTTGTCGGTGTGGACAGTCTCTCAGGAGATGCTCTTCTCCGCAACCCTAACATTTCAAAGGTTCTCTCTTTGGGTTCTCAGTCTTTATTGGTATAGGTCTAGAAGTTTTATTTCTGTCTGATGAGGGAAAGTTCTGCTGGAGTACACTCCGGGCTGGAAAGTTCATTCTGGGGTTCTTCTTGTAGTTCTTAAATCCTGAGGATTTGATCCCCTTTTTCTGAAATCTCGAACCACTCTTCTGTTTCCAGTCTCCACGAGACTCTACCTGATGTCCATATTGTTCATGACAATATGTTGCCTTTTGAATAGTATCTTCTAAGGTCTTTGGCTCATCAAATTCAATTATGTTCCGGTATTCCTTGGGTAGCCCACTGATGAAGCGTTGCACCTTCACCTTCTCTACTTTTATATAAGGGACATACCTCAACAAGTCGAGGAATCTGTTGACATATTCCTCTATAGTGAGTTGCCCCAGTTTGAGTTCATAAAACTATTTAGTCTCCTCGTCGAAATATTTTTCCGACAAATACTTCTTCCGGAAGTATTTCTCAAACTGTTTCCAATATAGGTCTTCCTCACGGACCCCTTTCACATTCTTAAGATCTTCCCACCAGATAGAAGCTTTTCCATTCAAATTGAAAGTGGCCACTCGGGCCTTCAAATTCTCTAAAAAATCATGGACTCTGAAATATTTCTTCAGTCCAAGTAGCCAGGCCTCTGCTTCCTCTCCCTTCTTTATCTCACCGTTGAAGGAGGGAGGTTTGGCCTTTCTGAATTCCTCAAATTTATGACCCTTGGATGTCTTTTGCTTCTTCTGTTTTCTTCGAGAATAGGAACCGGTCCTGCTGCTGGAAGAGCCTTCTGAATCGCCAACTTCCTTCTTAGAGGAATCGTCTGGCACTAGTCCTTTACCTCTGGGGTGGACCTTCCTTGAGGTGCTCCTCTCAGTATGGCGACTGATATGACCATGTTTCTGCATCTCAGGTTCATGCTGCATTTGTCGTTGTAGGTTGGATAAGCTCTGCAGTAAAACTGCATTGATTTCAGTTTGTTTTTCTTGTTCTTTCATCATCCTTTCATTGTCGACCTTACGGCTTTGCAATTTGACCATGAGACTCCTCACAGTCTCAACTAGATCTGGAGGGGTCCCTATTTCTCTTCTTTCATCAGACTCTTCGTCTCTATTGTGGGAGCCTTCTCCCATATCTTGGTGAGTCACCATTTTCTGCGTCTGTAAATTCCCACGGCTGATCGTCCGCTTGGGTGAAAAGACAAACGCTGGTTGTTAGTCAATATTTATATTTATTTATACCCAGTACATAATTCATATTTTCACATGTATACCCATATAACATGGTTTTTTTTTTCATTTGGGTCTTAATACTTATCTATCAAGCCATCTCAATTGCAAGACCTACTTTAGTAGGTAGCCATCGTAACACTAAAACAAGACAATGCAGTTCATGTCCCTTGTCTGGCTGGTGCAACTTTATGGCACAATTTATTCCACCTCTGTCATTTGCACTCAGATCTTATCAATGATAACGATCAGTGCATCCCTACTCCTAGAAGAGTAGTTATTATTTTAACAGAGGGGTTACAGAAAAAAAATTCCCAGATTACAATTTCATTCTGCAATCCTTCTTCTTAAGGAGAAAATGCAGATAACAATATCTTCTTATGCGGCTCGTGCCTGAGCCTAAGAAGGCCAAGTGTTGTAACCATGCTCTGATACCAATTTGTAACACACCCACTACCATAATCATGTTTTTCGTTGATTTCTGCAGAATTAGAGCCCCCGAAATATCTACGGAGGCCTAGCGTAAGCTAGCTCTCTCTCTCTCTCTCTCTCTCTCTCTCTCTCTCTCTCTCTCTCTCTCCCATGTGATCATGGGTCATGATCACAGGTCAAAAAATCATGGCGCCTCTTTGTATTTCACACCTCGGTGCTACAGGAATGTTGAATTGTTCGACTCTGCAACCGCCAAACCCCGACAGGGCTAGTGACTAGCCAATAGGGATGAATCCCTACAGGGTTAGAAAATGGCCATTAGGAACGGGCCATGTCGTGTGATTGAGTGGAGTATAGGTGGCAAGAGGGAAGCATGACATGATGGGCAACGTGACAGGATATGGGTCCCACTACACACGCCACACCATTCTGGACCCCCCCCCATTAAAGGTAGAATGGCAAGGGGGGTCTGGAATTCCCCTGAGCACTGTTGATCAAGGCGAATAAGTCCTGACCATTCAAGAGTTGCGTGTTCGATTCCGGACACCCCCCTCACCGCTAAAGGCAGAACAACAAGGGGGCTCTGGAATGAAGCCTCAGCCGTAGATCTGGGCGGGCAGACTCTGGCCATCCAGATCTGCTCGCCACTTACCCTAAGGCGCATTCGCGCCCCAACTTCAAGTCGACATCTCTTCCTCACATCTGACGGTCGTTATAGACCCTAAGATCCTTCGAAAGAATCTTGTCTGTTCATCGGGACTTATCATCACGAGAGTTCGAACTCTCGACCATGGGACTCCTGAATCCTTGATCCTCGGTTTCCCAATGTGGTTAATCTCTCGACACGTAGCCTCCTTAAATCGAACAGTCCAGATCTGTCTCGGGGTTTCCACCATGGAAAGTCCCGATCTCTCGTCACCAGAACTCCCAAGTTCGTGATTCCTGATTTCCTGAAATGGGAAATCTCATGACATGTGGCCTCCTTAAATCAGATGGTCCAGATCTGTCTCGGGATTTCCACCATGGAAAGTTCCGATATCTCATCACCATAACTCCCGAGTTCGCGATTCCCGATTTCCCGAAATGGGAAATCTCATAACACGTGGCCTCCTTAAATTGGACGGTCCAGATCTATATCAGGGTTTCCACCATGGAAAGTCCCGATCTCTCATGACGAGAACTCCCGAGTTTGCGATTCTCGATTTCCCGAAATGGGAAATCTCACGACATGTGGCCTCCTTTAATTGAACGACCCGAATCTACTTCGGGGTTTCTACCATGGAATGCCCCGATCTTTTGTCACCAGAACTCCCGATTTCCCGAAGTGGAAAATCTCTTGACACGTGGCCTCCGTTACTCGGATGGTCCAGATCTATGTCGGAGCTTTCACCCCTATTCACTGGGGGTTTAACCCTCGGGTATCTCCTAACAGTTCCAACGACTGTCAGGTTTTCCAGCCGAGATCTGATGGCTCAGACAGGTTCCTAACTTGTGTGCTCTCCCACGACTCCCTGGACGTGGAAAGCTCAATGGTCTGGATGCTCTCATGGACCTTGGGGATCTACAGTCTCGACCTCTTCGCTACCCATGAAAACACAAAAAGTCACAGGGGTAAGGCACTTAACATCCTACTTTCTCCTACCAAATCTAACGGTCATGAGTGACCACAGATTTCCCGATGGAATCTCGTCTGTCGATCACCACCTATCAAGGTTAAGGCACTTAACTTTCCAGATTCTTCCTCTTATCTAATGGTCGTGGGTGACCACAGATCTCCCGACGGGATCTCGTCCTTCGATTCGATACTTATTAGGGATTCCTTAAGGCCTTTCGCCTTCATGTCCTCCTTCCAAGCTCTTGATGGGATTTTCAAGAAGGGTATCTCTATGGGGAGGTTTACCCAGGGTACTATCTGAGGCAGATAAGGGTATCGCTCTCCCGAGAACCAGACGTGAAGTTTGAATTAGATCAGTACGCACATAAATAATGATTTATGAGAACATAAGCCATACGTAGTCTTTCCATATAAACATACAACTACTAGTACTGATCAAGACACCATACATACATTCTTATAATGAAATCATTCACTATTTCACAGCTTATGATCATAAATGTCAACATACATATATTTCAAGATGCCAAAGGCAAAACACTTATCAGAAGGTAACACCAGGGGTTATGCAACTGCTGAGAGGGGTGCTTGTTTCCACCCAACCGTAGGCTCAACGACTCCCAACGGATTTACCACTAGCCACCCCTGAGCTGAGACCACGATGCTGTGAGACTGTGTCTCTGTTTGCCAGTGACCAAGAGAGAAGGTTACTCTCCTTCCTCTCTACTATCACTCACTCTGCATATCGCCAGAGTTCTCTTTCTCCCCTCGCGTCTTCCCCCAATCGCTTCTCCCCCACGTCTTATCCTCTTGCGAGGTTGCATGTGGCGCGATTTCCCTCGCGCTGGTCAGGCCTGACGACTCTACAGATGGGCGGTTCACCTCCCCATCCCTCATTAATTCCTGAGGAGCCATCTACCTACCATCCTACGAAACATTTAATTCGGGGCCAGCGAGTCACTTTTGGTTCTCCGGGCCAGTGAAGTCCAAATATGGTATTGTTTTTCGGTGGAAGTTAACGCCACCTTTCAAGGTGCCTTCCACCGCCTTTCTGCAGCCATCATGGTCTCTTTTTCAGCATATCCCCTCTTAACAGTCCTGCAATATAAATTCATAATATTATTCACATTCATTGACCTTTTCCACAAGGTCCATTCACATCACATATTCACATTTCTGAGTTTGCCACAGTTCTTGGCCAGTCCAGTTATTTTTTACAAAGTGGGGGAAACAAGGTGTTACAAATCGTATCCTTACTGATGTGGTATCCCATATACCCTTTGCTGACATGGTCTTCTGACGTGGTCGACCACCTATCCTTACTGATGTGGTCTGCCATATTTCCTTGCTGATGTGGTCGACTGACTATTGATGACGTAGGCTCTCAATATAAGTGCTACGTGTCTTAACCTCGTGGCTTCAGAACTTTGTCCTTCGGGTGATTTTACATATTCTCAACTTCATTTCGCTGAAGTGCTCAGTGTCGAAGTTGACCATTATCCTGATCTAATGATTATCATTTATTTTCCAAATCTAACGGTCTTTATTCATTTCGGCCTTTGGGACTTCGAGTAATTCGACTTCTCCAGTTCCCAATTCTTCTAAAGTGAGATTCTCCAAAGTGTAACCTCCTCACAACTTTTAACCCGAACTGAATGTTGTTCGTTGATCATGGTTTTAGATCGACTACTCGATCTATCTGCGATGCAACTCTTCTATCATATCCTATCCTTCCACTAGAAAATGATCCGATGGCTGACAAAATTTCGCATATTCGAGAACTCAGCCTTTCTGCTTATCCTGTCCTTCCACTTACTTTTAATCCAACAACTGATGGGATTTCAGATAAACGAACTCTCAGCCATTTCATCTTATCATGTCCTTCCACTAAAATGTGATCCAACGGTCATGAAGACATTCCAAGTAGATCCATGATCAAGAATGATTGTGGAGCTACAACTTGCGAGTGATTTAACTCATCACCCAAACTCCGCAATTGGAAGTTGTGCGTTGTTGATGAGTCAACCACAATCGTTGATATTTGAAGGTATAAGATTAGACGGTCCTGACTAATTGCGGGATTGGAACAAGCGTTGATATTTAATTCTCCTTTTTATCTCCACAATTCACCCATGCCATTGATTTGGTGATTGCGCATCCAACCTTCATGATTTGATCTGAGTTTTATCGCGCCATCTCTTCTGATCTTTTGATCTTCATTCGTTAACTCTCCTGAGCTTTAATCTCTATTTGACATCAGTCATTATATATTGTTTGACTGGTCGTCCAACGTTTCTTCAGAAATTGATTGCGCCATCTCTTCTAAGCTTTGATCTTCATGTGTTTGCTAACCCTCTTGAGCTTTTATCATAGGAACATTGTTGATCCTATCGTGATCAACAATAGTCGCAAATTTATTTAGTCTTAAGGTGATGTTCTTCTATGGATTCTTAATATACTTCGCTTCCTATGATTAACTTTGCTGCTCTGCTTATTATGACTATTGACATCAATGACAACACATGAATGGCATTATGTCCAACAATCTCCCCCTTTGTCATTGAGGGAAACACACTAACTTCATACACAAACTCGGCTTGTGATGT
This sequence comes from Picea engelmannii, assembly GCA_009831015.1. Classification (NCBI taxonomy): domain Eukaryota; kingdom Viridiplantae; phylum Streptophyta; class Pinopsida; order Pinales; family Pinaceae; genus Picea; species Picea engelmannii. The sequence goes on along the minus strand of ML830531.1, from coordinate 26,842 downwards.
TGCATCTCTCCTTTGAAGTTACTCTCCCCTTTTGACATCAATGACAAAGGGTTTATTCTCTTATGATCTACCTGTATAAATACTTCTGATCAGAGTCTTGACCATTGGTAACTCCTCCTGCAATCACACTTTTCTCGTCAGAACTGAATGACTCCTTCTGACGTTGATTGTTGTCTCCCCCTGAATAGGTGCCAACTGATGCATTATTTTCTTAAGAGATTTAGGTTGGAAGAAAGAGTACTCCCAATTTTTGCCTGAGATATTCTAATACATCTCTGCTTAAGGGTTTTGTGAAAATATTTGTCACCTGTTCTTGTGTTGGAACATATTCCAATTTAATGTTCTTATTTTCAGCCCGATCTCTTAGATAGTGGTACTTTATGGGAATGCATTTCGATTTTGAGAGTTGGACAGGGTTCTTAGAGAGACTTATAGTGCTTGTATTATCATAGTGGATAATAGTAGGTTCTTCAAATACTATTTTGATGTCCTGTAGGTTTTGTTTCATCCATTCCACTTGTGTGCAACATTTTGTTGTTGCAATATACTCAGCTTCAGTGCTAGACAGAGAAATTGAGGATTGTTTCTTGCTTATCCAAGCTACCAATGATTCTCCCAAAAAGAATTCTCCTCCACTTGTACTTTTTTCTGTCATCTACACTTCCTGCCCAATCAACATCTAAATAGGATTTTAAAGTGAATGAATCCTTGCTAGGGTACCACAAACCAAGATCTATGGTTCCTTTCAAATACCTAAAGATTCTTTTTACAGCTTGAATATGGCTCTCCTTTGGTGTTGCTTGGAATCTAGCCACCATTCCAACAACTTGCTTGACATCAGGTATGGAAGTTGTTACATAGAGTAAACTACCAATCATTGATCTGTAGTGTTTTGGATCTACAACTTTAGACTCATCATCCTTGCTTAGTTTGCATCCAATTATCATAGGTGTACTAACAGGTTTGCAATCCTCTAACTGTAATCTCTTGAGCATATCTTTAACATACTTAGACTGATGGATAAAGACTCCTCTTTTGGACTGTATTTTTTGTAATCCAAGAAAGAAATTTAGTTCGCCAAGCAAAGACATTTCAAATTCTTGTTGCATCATCTTAGAAAAGTCCTTACTCATTATTTCATCATCACTACCAAATATAATATCATCAACATATAATTCCACAATAATCATGTTATTACAGTCAACTTTACAGTAAAGATTTCTATCTGTTGATCCCCCTTTTAAGCCCTGTTTTTGTAAGTAAGAATCTAGCCTTGCATACCATGCTTTGGGTTCTTGTTTTAGTCCATAGAGTGTTTTCTTTAATTTACAAACATAGTCCCCTTTTTTGGTTAATTGGAACCCTTCTGGTTGCTCAATATAGACTTCCTCTTCCAAATTTCCATTGAGAAATGATGATTTGACATCCATTTGGTACACTTTAAATTTTCTGTAGCTGGAGAAAGCTAAAAACATCCTAATTGCCTCTAATCTGGCCATAGGTGCAAATGTTTCTTCATAGTCTACTCCTTCAACCTGAGCATACCCTTTACATACTAATCTAGCTTTGTTCCTGATTACTTGCCCATCTTCATTCATTTTATTTTTATATACCCATTTAGTTCCAATGACATTTTTATTTTTTGGTCTTGGAACTAGTTCCCAAGTTTGATTGTTTTCAATTTGATCCAATTCTTCATTCATAATTTTGATCCAATTCTCATCTTTACATGCCTCTTTAATTGATCTAGGCTCAACATGTGACAACAATGCCATTTCTGTTTTATACAATCGTTGTCTTCTTGTGTGCACTCCATCATTCATATCTCCAATAATCAGTTCTTCAGGATGATTCTTTTGAGTAATTCTTGAGGGTGTCTTTGTATCTCTTCTTGGGAATTCTTCTCTTATCTCTCCATCTTGACTATGTTCTTCGCTTTCAATAGTATCAATATCATCCTCTTCCCTTTCTTTTTCATTCTCTTCTACTTCTTCTATTTGTGTACCGATTGTCTCATCATCATCTTCATCTTTACTTTCAGGTATGGTCTCTTGATTTTTGATCCTTATCGTTTTTAGGTCATCCACCTTAACATCTGCACTCTCAACAATCTTATGTGATCTAAGATTGTAGCATCTGTATGCTTTCTTATTTGAAGCATATCCAAGAAAAATACCTTCATCAGATCTGGCATCAAATTTTCCAAGACTCTCATCTAGTCTTTTGATGTAGCATTTACTTCCAAAGACCTTGAAGTATTTTATTGATGGAGCTCTTCCAAACCATAGTTCATAAGGGGTCTTATCATTATTAACCCTGAGTTGACTTCTACTCAACATGTGTATTGTTGTGCTTACAACTTCCCTCCAATATCCATCTGACAATTTTGCTTCATTGAGCATAGTCCTTCCAGCCTCCTGAACTGTTCTATTCTTTCTCTCAGTAATCTTGTTTTGCTGAGGTGTTTTGGCAATAGAGAATTGTCTTTTTATTCCATGGGTTTCACATAAGAGATAAAACTCTTTTGAGGTGAACTCACCACCATTGTTTGATCTAAGACATTTGATTTTTGTCTCCTTTTCATTTTCAACAAGGGTTTTAATGGCTTTGAATTTGTTAAGTGCTTCTGATTTTTCTTTGAGAAAACATATCTAACCCATTCTAGTAAAATCATCAATGAACAACATAAAGTGAGACTCTCCTTTCAAACTCTTGGTCCTCGTAGGTCCACATAGGTTAGTGTGAATAAGCTCTAAAGGTTTTGAGGTTGTGTATTATTTTGCCTTGAACCTTATTCTAGTTTGCTTCCCTAGTTGACATTGTCTACACATAGCATTTGAGGGTTTTATGATCTTTGGCAAGTTTCTTACTGCACCAAGGTTGCCGACTTTCACTAGATTGTCAAAGTTAATATTCCCCAACCTTCTATGCCATAGCCAACTTTCATCTACTGAATTTATATGACACTCCTCATTCAATTTTGCATCTAGTATATATACATTTTCAGGAGTTCTAGGAGTAGTACCAACTAATTTTCCCGTGTCTTCTCTCCTAATATCACATTTTTGGGAATCAAATATGTAGAAGTGCCCCTGATCAGAGGTTTGGCTGACACTTAATAAACTAGGTTTCAGTTTTTCGACAAGTAACACATTTATGGCTTTGTCTTTTCCTAAGCTCACAGTGCCTTTCCCAAGTATGTTACTTGAAGCATTATCACCAAAAGTAACTTTACCATTTTGTTTCTTTAAGTCTAAAAACTTGTCCTTGTTACCTGTCATATGTTTTGAGCACCCACTATCAACATACCATAGATCATTTTTATCTTGATCTTTTAGGGCAATAAGACATTCCTTTTTTGATGGTTTTTCCCTCCAAAGTTTCTTTTGCTCTCTAATGAACTTTGGTTGTTCCGAGACTTCCATTAATCTGCAATTAATGGCCTTATGTCCATGGTTATGAAATCTGAAGCATTTTAAGTCCCCTTCTTGTAGAGGTGCAAAGGAGTTATAGTTTATGTTTTTAACTCAATTTTCTGCTTGGTTATCCTTAAGAATATAGTTCTTAACCTTCAGATTTTTCTTTCTATATGCTCTACAATTTATAGCTTTGTGTCCGAAATTAGAGCATGCAAAGAAATAACCAGGGAAAATATGAGGATACATGTTTTGATAAAACTTCTTTGGTATTGTCTTGTCTTCCTTCCTGATGGGTGGAAGTAATCCTCTGGAGTTCTGATCATTACTTATCTTCTCTTCATTTTTCTTCTTGAGTGTATTGAGGAGAGCATCTGCATAAGATTTTGAGTTAACTTGGCTTTCCTTTTGAGAGTAACCTATTCCATTTTTATTACATGAATCCCTTTGCGTGGTAATAATATTATCTAATATTTTAGAGCTATTTTCAGATTTTGTTTGAATGATTTTTGCATCCAGTTCCTTTTTTAGGTGAACTATTTATGCCTCCATTCTTTCATAAGTTATTTGTTTTTCCTTAAGAGACTTTTCCAGACTTTCTTCGATCTTATTTTCTTCTAAGATTTGTTTTTTCAGGTTTCTCATGAGTTTTTCCATCTCCTTTTCTTCTTGTTCATTGTTTTTCTTTTGTTCAACTACAAAACTTTTCAGTTGTCTATATTTGGTACTTTTCAGTTTTGTACTTTCTTAATTCATCCAAGGCACTCAGAAGTTCTTCCTCCATATTAACTTCTGCTTCATCTTCTAACTCATTCTCATGTTTAATTTTTTCTATCTCATTAGATTCTTCAATACCTAAGAAAAGGACTTCATCATCATCAGCTTCATCGTTGTCACTAGACTCTGACGAGCTGATGTTTTCTTCTTTTGAGTAAAAATTATTTTTCCCTTTGTAAATTTTTTTCTTGTAGTTGGGTTTTTCCTTCTTCTTGTATTGGTTGGTTTTCTTTTCTTCATCTTCAAGGTCCTCCTTAGGATAGGGACACTTGGATGCAAAATAACCAACTTTGCCACAGTTAAAACATTTGAAAGGAAGCTTGCCTTTGTACTTCCCTGATCCTTTCTGAAGTTTTCTAATGAAATTGGCTTCTTCCACATCAGATTCTTCATGATGGCAGGATTGAAGTTTTTGCTTCTGATTTATCTTTGTTTTAGATTCTTTGAAAACTGTTTCATCTTTTGATGATTTATCATTCTCTGTTCTCATTTCATATGCCGTAAAAATTCCATGGAGTTGATCAACTGTGAGTGTGTCTAGATCAGATATATCTTCAATTGAAGAAATCTTTGCATCACATCTCATAGGTAATGACCTTAGTATTTTTTGCACAATGGGTTTATCTGTAATTTCTTCTCTTGCCACTCTAATTGAGTTAACCACTTCATCTACCCTATGAAAGTACTGAGCAATATTTTCTTCTTCTTTCATTTTCAGATTTTCAAACTGAGCTCTATAGGTCTGTAGTTTGGCTTCTTTGACTTTGTCATCTCCTTCATATACAACCTCCAACTTGTCCTAGATTTCTTTAGCTTATTTGCAATGCATAACCTTCACACATATAGAATTAGTCAACCCTGCTAGAACTCCATTAACTGCTCTTGAGTTGTCATTACAGATTTTCTTTCCTGCAACGTCTTTGGGTGGAGTAGTTGGTGCAGTGTAACCATCTACAACATATTTCTAGATATCAAAACCAAGAGCCAACATGAATTTTTTCATTCTTATTTTCGACAGAGCATAGCCTCGTCCATTAAACAATGGTGATTTGTTGTTGGACATTCCTTCTTATTGATCCATCTTCAGGATCTACCTTCAAGTTTGTTAAAATTTGCTGAAGGAATCCGCTATGATACCAATTGAAGGATCAAATCCTGTCACTGAGAGGGGGGGGGGTGAATTAATGACACGACAATTATATCAATTTTTCATTTATTAATGCAAACATAATTTTAACACAGTATTTTATCGTGGAACCCAATTGGGAAAACCACAAACTCTTTTCTATTAACTGCAAAATTTGTTTTACATGTTACATAGAAGGAAGATGTTCTTCCTTTTTTATCAACACCAATTGATCAGGATGCACCCACACCCTAGTTTACCAGCACCAACTGGTAGGAGGATACGACCCCCTGTTTAGTCAGCTACAACTAAAAAGGAAGCACCAACTCCCACTGCAGGCACCAACCTGCCCTTACATCACCCAACCACCCTTAATACATAAGTATCTTCAACTTTTCTTTATGGAATCTGCTTCATCTTTTGATCTTTTGATCTGGATTGTAGAGACACTTTCTTCTCATCTCTCTTTCTTGTTTATATATTCTACAAAATGACGTGAGCGTTATACACAGTGTCCATTTATTTGGAGCATCACACCTCTTTGTTTAACTTAACCATAATCATCGTTTTAAAATTTTTATCGTGAAGGATTTTCAGAAATTGATCACATATATGGATCAATTTCATCCTTTAGACTCGATCCCGAATCTCTGTTATTTTCACAGAGACCAAATTCTACAAAGGCGCTTCCTTCAAACCATTACATGTGACTGAGTGTTACAAAACCACGGGCTTAGCAATTACAACGACGTATTATGTTGTCATTTAGATCCCCTATATCATATGACCAATGACAGTGACCAAACGCCAGGCCATAAGTGCTTGAGCACTTATCGCATCAACGATTATGATCCAATATTCTGATGAGATGGACGACTCACAGAACTTCACCCTTCAAAACTTCTGGATTTGAAACCTTTCAAAACTTTCGAATCAAATCTCCCGAACAGATCGTACGGTTTATGTCTATTTCACGGAAATGTATCAATCGTCAGATTTGATTCTTTACAAGGCTTAATCTAACGACCGAGACTTAATCAAGCATTGAGTTGGATGACCACCATTTACTTTGGGTCTTCGGACTTCGGAGATTTCAAATCTCAACACCTTCTTTCCTCCGGAGTGATCACCTGATGTGGTAAGTCATAATACGATGGAGAACGCTTGTTGTCGGTTAACATTTCAACTTACACTATCCTTCCACTATATTAGATCGATGGTCGAGAATACATCCGACATCAGATCGACGGTTGAGATCTTCTTCAGGTCTTCGGACTTCGAAGATTTCAAATCTCAATCTTTCACTGTAATATGATTGATGACTGAGAATGCTCCGAAGTGATCTTTTAGATCGGTTGACTCATATCCTTGCTGACGTGGTCTCCCATATGCCCTTTGATGACGTGCTCTTATGACGTGGTCAACCATGTATCCTTACTGACGTGGTCTGCCATATGTCCTTGCTAATGTGGTCAAATGACTATTGATGACGTAGGCTCTCAATATGAGTGCTATGTGTCTTAACCTCGTGGCTTCGGAATTTTGGCCTTCGGGTGATTTTACATGTTCTTAATTTCATTTTGCCGAAGTGGTCAGTGCCGAAGTTGACCATCATCCTGATCCGACGGTTATCATGTATTGTCCAGATCTAATGGTCCTTATTCATTTCGACCTTCAGGACTTCGGGTAATTTGACTTCTCTAGTTCCCAATTCTTCCGAAGTGAGATTCCCCGAAGTGTAACCTCCTCACAAATTTTGACCCAAATTGAATATTGTTCATTGATCATGGTTTTAGATCGACGACTCGATCTATCTGCGATGCAAATCTTCTGGCTTATCCTATCCTTCCACTCGAAAATGATCTGACTGCTGACGGGATTTCGCATATTCGAGAACTCAACCTTTTTGCTTATCCTGTCCTTCCACTTACTTTTAATCCGACGAATGACGATATTTCGGATAAACAAACTCTCAGCCCTTTGATCTTATCCTGTCCTTCCACTAAAATGTGATCCAACGGTCATGAAGACATTCCAAGCAGATCCACGATCAAGAATGATTGTGGAGCTACAACTTGCGAGTGATTTAACTCGTCACCCAAAATCCACAATTGGAAGTTGTGCCCTATTGGTGAGTCAACCACAATCGTTGATCTTCGAAGGTCTAAGATCGGACGGTCCTGACTAATTGTGGGATTGGAACAAGCGTGATATTTAATTCTCCTTTTGATCTCCGCAATTCACCCCTACCGTTGATCTGGCGATTGTGCATCCGATGGGCACGATTTGATCTGAGTTTTATCGCACCATCTCTTCTGAGATTTTAATCTTCATTCGTTAACTCTCTTGAGCTTTAATCTCTGTTTCACATCAATCATTATATATTGTTTGACTGGTCGTCCAACGTTTCTTCTGAAATTCACTGCACCATCTCTTTTGAGCTTTGATCTTCATGCATTTGCTAACCCTCCCGAGCTTTTATCATAGGAACATTGTTGATCCTATCGTGATCAACAATAGTCACAAATTTCTTCAGTCTTAAGGTGATGTTCTTTTGTCAATTCTTAGTATACTTTTCTTCCTGAGATTAACCTTGTTGCTCTGGTTATTATGATTGTTGACATCAATGACAACACATGAATGAAAATATGTCCAACAATAATGAGTCAAAATGTCCTTTGGGGATTGAACCTAGGTGGGGAGGGATTTATTCCCTCTTTTTACCACTTGGGCTATGACCCTTGGACCTCAAAGGTGCTATGTTTAATAATATGTGGGGATTTATTTTAAAGATAACTATGAGAGTTAATTCTATCATTTGGTGCCATTGTTACTTAGACATTGTTTGTAATCCTATATGTTATGAAAGTCCATGGTTTGATTCCCATGAGGTCAGGGCCACTGAGTATACACTACTCATTGTATACTAGATATTGTCCTTGGATCAACATGAAGTGATCATGAGTTTCCAAGGAGTTATTTCCGAGTAAAAAAATGTATTATTTCAAAAATGGTTTTCAAATTTAATTTCAAAGATAATATAAATCAAATAGTACAATTTGGTGGGCATAATAATTAAGAACACATAAACTTAAACTTAAATTATATTATTATTATTATTGAATGTATCAAAAATAATAATATCATAGGTTTCAATTGGGTCTATCCTAGGTGGTTGAGAGGAGGAGTGTTATCCTCCTCACCCGAGTTCAATTCCTACAAATTATGTGTTGAGCTCTGAATAGGTATATTGTTGTAATAGCTTTGAGAACTATTGTTAACTTGGCCTTATGCCTTGATATATTTAGAATATATTACATGAGATTTTTTTTTTCTATCATAGTTATATAAAATGTATTAGTGTCATAGTTGTAGTGAATACCAGAGAGAGTTGAGAAGTTGACAAACTCATTGTGTTTTTTTTTTTTTTAAATAAGGTAAAGTTTTGCTTTGATTCATTCACTTTTTTGAGATTATCTTAAAATGGTCCAAAACACATAAGGGAAAAGTTCATGATGAAAGTTCCCACAATCAAGTGGAATTATAACTTCTGACAAAATTCCTACATTTTTTTGGGAATAATTTCCATTGGAAATGGGTTGACTTTGTCCACTTATTAACTTACTCCATGAATAATGGTTAATAGTATATAGAGATAACATGTACCACAAGTTTAAATATAGTTGATACATTTAATTTCAAATGTATTGTAACTCAAATGGTTAGAAATATTCAAGAATAATGCATCTCAAGTTCAAAGATAATGTTACATATAATTTTAAAGGTATTAGTCATATTCTTTTTCTTACAGAAACATTTATTTTCGTATTAGAAAATGAGTCATGGGTAGATCATATAACCTTGGAATACAAAGTTAGAGTTTTGGTCGTGGCCTTTAAGCAAAACTAATAGGTTTTTCTAACACAAAAATATGGTCTTTCCTATTTTAGAACTAAAACTATAACAATGGTAAGTATATCACTTTACAAACTAGTGCAAAAAAAAGATAACATGACAATACATGTTAGAAAYTTAAGCACAAAATTAAAATAATAGGTTCCAAGGGGCTTCTTCTACTTGTTCCTATGTGGTTTCCTAAGTTGATTTGTCTTTGCATTGTACCTTGTCTAGTTGTCTCGGGAGGGATTCTTTTCCATTTTCTTCTTTGAATCCAACGAATACAGAGGAAGAAAATCTTTTGGTAGCCTTGTAAATTATAGGAGGAGGGGTCCCAATGTTCTCTAAAGAAATACCCAAATATTTCACCACCATATCGACTTGTGCACCTAGGGTTCACATCATTTCCTCTAGCTCAAACTACATTTTCCTTTCTGAATGTATGAAGACCTTTATATTCACAGTATTTATCGCTCTTTCCCTACTCTCAATTTACCACAACTCATCTGAATCATCTTCCCATCTTCTTTGTTTCCTGGTAGTGTCCACCATGAAAATTTTCATCTTAGATATGTCTCTGCCACAACACTTCATGCCTCTTTTTATTAGTTCTAACTCACAAAGTACACAACAATTACCACCAAAATGAAAATGGGCTATTTGCTTCCATTGGGAATAGAGGAATCTCTTTCAATGAGTGGGCATATGGACACAAACCATACTTCAAATTATAGCCCTGGAAGCATAACACTAATCCTAGAGTGAAAATCAAACCACAATACCATAGCTCCAATACCAAAACCAAATAATCATGAATGATGTTGGACAACACAAGGAACTTCACACACAACCCGAGCATTGGAGACAGGCCATGCCACCATAACCTAACTTTTACTTGATATTGCTTAGCATAGGAACCATAATAGAGGAGCATCAAGAGCCATACCTCGATACAAAAAATAAAAAAAAATGTAGGAAGCCTAACTTTCGACATATTTCTTATATCTCCAATTGTCAATGAGTAAATACCACTAAGTGGTGTGGAATTTAATGCTTCAACCTTTCTCACATGCATGCACTTACAACTATTTATTACAAGGACCATTGGGATGCACTTGGTGTTTGTCATGATATTAGTTTGATTAAAGCCTCCCCTCTGTTAATAATTGTATAACCTTCACTCAAGTGGGCACCAACATTGGCTCGGTGATATGCAATTTTGTTTGTACTCTTAGCACTTGAAATAACTAGATCTTGCTGCGATTGTTGACTACGTCCAGAGACCTTTGAATACTTATGGCCAATCCAATGTTTCTGAATATCCTCGTAGCAAAGGTTCTTATAATAATGGAGAAGTCTCTAAATATCATGGCTAGACCTTTGAATACTTATGGCCAATCCAATGTTTCTGAATATCCTCGTAGCAAAGGTTCTTATAATAATGGAGAAGTCTCTAAATATCATGGCTATAACTATTTGATTGGTAAAGTCTACATAGGTATACATACCCTACCCCCCTCTGGATTTGAACTTGTGACCTCTTAAGAGGAAACACATGTTCTTAACCATTAGACCCACTCAGACTGTATTAATATAAAATGTACACAAATTCAAATATAATTTAAAAAATATTAATATCAGGATTTTAAATATTATAAAGAATTCCCTACTTTACTTTTATTGCACTAAAGTATTAGTTATAATTACAATATATCATAATTAAGAATATATAGAAGATACAATGTACCACAAGTTCAAATATAATAATCAAATTTAATTTTAAAAATATTAAAATTTAATATCATGATGAATACGATTAATAATATATGGAAATTAAATGTATCGTATATTTAAACTTAATTGTAAATTTTAATTTTAAATAGTTAACAATATTCCATTTTCAAATTTTGCTCATATGGTTATACCCGTTTCATAAAGGTGAATTTAAGTAAATGCAACAAATTAGGGAAGGATTAGAAAACTTGCTTATTTTTTTACTAATATCTAACAAGGCATTTTATTTTCATTTTTAGCCTATAGCTTTAGGTGAGGTAGTCAAACTTGGTTGACTACATATTAGTTTACCCAAATACTCAACCATGTCCAAAATTTTCATATAATTTGAAATTATCTCTAATTTAAAAAAAAACAAATTTATTTTTTCTATTTACAAAATTTTGGAAATCTAATTTACAGTTGGTTTACAATTATGTGATATGACTTTATTCCCATGGTGTATGCCATTTTCTTTTTAAAAATTAAAATTTCAATAAAATTTATAATTGGACATTTTGAGTGGCCCTGACATTGAGGTTCCGACAATACTGCAATGCAGGATCTGCAATAGCTAGAACCTTCATTATTCCTCTGCAGTAGATAGAACCTTCAATATTCTTCTATCAAAGGCTTGCCACCTACTCATAGACTGACCACCTCCACTAGTCACCTTCTCATCTCTATCCATAATCATGTCCATTTGAAACATATCATAGTCTCCATTTGAAAAGTTCGGCTCTCCATCATAGGGAGCTATGAGGATAGAGTATGTTGTGAAACCGATGAGTATCTTAGGCCTGGAATATAGAACCAACGGAACTAAACAATAACTTTATTCCTGTACTTATTAACTCCGGGAATAAAGTAAGTTGCAATCCTAATTTTAAGCAGATTCAAGGATTTATGAACTTTACCTCTAGTTGCAGTTGATGATGCAGGGAGAAAACTTCATACATGAATGCGTAAGCATCTCCATTGCAAACGTTTTTGTTCTTTTCATTTTGTTAACTTGATAGCTACCTATTTTCTGAATGATATATTATCAAACATATTACTTGTACTTTGATCTCCATGCTAGGCATCCAAAAACACACAAGAAATAACAAAATTAAAATAGGCATATGTAGTGATTTTCACCATTACAAACATAACCAACCATCAATAAAACCTAGAACCAAAAGATAAGCATGATAAACCTGCTATGGAGATAAAAGGCACTTGTTACTAGCAACGGGTTGAGTGGTTCCATGGAGTCCTTGCTCAAACTGGAAGCTCAACCTTGCCTTCGGACTAGAGACTTGGCTTCCTCTTACCCAACGGGTTTGCATTGCATGAGAGGGGATGCCTGGCCCCCTTTATTTTTCCTTGGTTTGCATGCCAGGGATTTTTACCAGCGTGTTTCTTAGCCCTTTTGACATTGTAACCTTGGGGAACTTTGCTAGCCAGATGATCTGCTCTTTCCTATGTTGATGATAGAAAAGACACTCATGCTCTCGGTGCTGTTTAGGCTGTCGAAGTCTCATATGAGAACACATAAGAAAGACCATGATAACCTAGTTTCTACTTGACCAAATTAGGTTTTATGGACCATGAGCTCTAAGAGTACTAATATTTTCCAAGAAAAAAGTTTGAATAGTATGCTCCACCGTCTCGGAGTCGAGCGTTATCATGGTCAGGCATAGCTACGATGGCTTTGTTTCCTTCTAGATGGCATGCAAATACCCTAACGTAGTCCATTTCCTGGTTATCGTCGGCTCCAAAATTTGCATGAGGCTATTGATGAACGATTTCCCAAGAATGTTAGAGGATTAAAGAGAGCCGAAAATTTTCTCTTTTGCATGTATTCATATAATATTGTTCATTATCTTTGAATGCAAAATTCCAGTGACTCATAATGTTTGAAGGTTTTTGTATATCGTTGTGCTAAATTTTTTTAGCACAATGATACCTTCAAGCAATATTGTTCATGTTTATTATGTCGAAAGGCATACACCTATTGATAATGGGCACAATTAATGATCTTTTAACCTTATTTAACCTTAAACCTTAATCTGATGGCTATGCATTGAAGATGNTGGCATATTCTTAGTCGTCCTCCAAAATCAATGGGTCAGATTTATTGTTCATAACTTTCTTGCATTTATCAAGACATCAGTTAACATGTTTACTTTTTAACATTTACCTAATCACATTAAAAAATTACTATAAGGATATATAATTGCCACGTTTAAATGATTAAATAGGATTAAACCATGCAGCCAAACTTTTCATATTACCACAAACAGATTACGAATTAGCACAGACGTTTTATAACACGCGTTTCTTAGCCGACCTTTTAGCGTTCTCAGCCGCGAGTTAGCTGCTGTGCTAGTATACTGACATTCCCGTAACTGTTTCGTGGTTTTAGCACAGTAATACCTTCAGGCAATATTTTTTATGTTTATATATTGACATTCCTGTAACTGTTTCATGGGAATGTTATCTTGAATGGTTTGAATTTGAATGTTTCGAAGGTTGTGGGAAGAAACAAATAGCAGACCTAAACTTTCATGAATTTCTGATTTCTACATTCCTATACAACACTATCCATACTAGACATGAACTGATTATGACTAGTAGAAAAAAAAAATGTAATCAACGTTACAAGCATTACAAACAGATCCGACCATCAATGAAACCTATAACAAAAAACTAAGCATCATAAACCATCAATCAAGCCTATAATAAAAAAAACTAAGCATCATAAACCAACTATGGAGGTAAAAAGCACCTGAGTACTGGGTTGAGAGATTTCATAAAGTCCGTCCTCAAATTGGAAGCTCAACCTTGCCCTCGGATCAGATACTCATCTCCCTCTTATCCAACTAATTTGAAAATGAAAATGAACGAATTTGAAAATCCAAACCCAGTGGAGAAAGAAACTACCAACAAAATCTAAATCAAATATTGCATGAGAGGGGATGCGTGGCCCCTTTTGTCTCGCCTTCTTTGACATTCCAAAGCTTTTTGACTAACATTTTTTCTTTTCAACAGTGAAACCTTTAAAATTATACTTTACTAGCACAGCCCTTAACCCCCGGCTGCTGAGAAGGCAGAAAGGTATTGGTCTGCAATATAAAACGTCTGTAGTAATATGAAACGTTTGACTGTATGGTTTAATCCTATTTAATCATTTATATGCCAGCATCTTCAATGCATAGCCATCAGATTAGGGTTTAAAGTAAAATAAGGTTAAAAGATCATTAATTGTACCCATTATCAATAAGTGTACACCTTTGAAAGTAATTAAAAAAATTATAAATTAACTTTTAAGTATTTTCTTTGCAGTTAGATGTTTATTCATTGATTTTGTGGAACTGATCCTATATCACAACAAATTGGCTATGTTGTAATCTTTTTGGACGTGTTTTGTCCATTTGCTGCATGAAGACCATGCTGTAATTTTTTTGGATGTGTTTTTTCCATTTGTTGCAGGAAGACCATGCCAGTTTTCACATTTCTAGTATGCAGATTATTGTAATCGATATTGGTTGCTTTGACCACTCAGGGTGAAAATTATTTTTTTTTAAGTGTATTTCACAATTCTTTTTTAAAAAGATTGTACAGGTAAAACAAATACACAAAGTTTTAATTCAATTAAGAAACAAAAAAATGGGCAGAAAGTGTCAAATGAAAATCTATCGATAGTAACGTTTTAAAATCACTATATTAACAGTTCCATTATTGATAGAGTGATTTAAAAAAAATATGCCACTATCGCTATAATAGAATATGGTATAACTATTCTATCTCGGAAGACATAGAGCAAGCACAACTAACAGTCTCTGATAGTCTACTTTTCTATGATGAGACGTAGCGTCACAACTTACATGGCGAGTTATTTTAAGCATTTTGGCGACTTAATATAGAACGCCCTTCGTAGCTTTAAAAAATCGACAATCTACTTTTCCACAGTAAGACCTCGCGTCACATGACGAGTTATTTTTAGTGTTTTGGAGACTTAATAGAGAGACCTTTGTAGCTTTAGAAGATTAAAAAACAAGGGAATCCCTGCCAAGTTTAATAAAAATATCAATTAACATGTACACAGCTCTTATTATTTGTTATTTGTTAACTTCCTGGACTGCTCGATTAATTTGTGTAATTTTAGGATACTGTTCCAACCACTCACAAATTTTCACCTTTGTTTCCATCCAAATCCATAATAAATAATGACCTCTTGAAAGATTCCAGCATGAACATTAAATACTGCCAGGAAACACTTTGAAGCTTTCCAGACCATTCTGTCAGCCACGCCTGATCTCAAGAAAAACATATTCTTATGTTCACTTCATGATTTAATACCCATGCAAAAGCTATTTAACTGGAAGAATTATTTAAAACTGCCTTTAGTAATATTATTATGCAAGCATAATAACTAAGTATTCTGCAAGTGGCTTGAAAGTCCATGATTGCAATTTTGAAATATAAAACAAGGAAGATTCACATATAAATTTTCGAAAAGCCCACCACATAACTGAATGCATCCATAATACCAATCATATAACAAGTTTACCATGTTCAAGACAACTAAAACATTTGTATGTAGAAATCAAGTTTGTAATTGACATAACTGAATTGCAAAATTCTAAAATCACATAAACACAAAATTCTATAAAGTAGCATGGAGATAAAATAAAATTAAAATATAACAAATGCATATGACAGTAAAGGGAAAGCTCATTCACATAACATGGGATTTCTAATTTCAAGAGTAAAGTTATCGTTTAAAGCACCAACACTTTATAAAAATAAAAACAACTAATGAATGGAAATATTCAACATGGTTCATTTACAAAACTTTTAATCAACAAAAGATTAAAACAAACTAGACACTATATATTTCTAGATCATATATATAGAAAGAATTTATGCCACTCAATATAAATGATGGACAAACTAGACACTATATATTTTTTAGGTCATATATATAGAAAGAATTTATGCCACTCAATAGAAATGATGGATGACTAAGTCGATAGATAAGGAAGGATGGCATAAATTCTATCCATATAAGATCTCTGATATTCTAGATAAACACAAATTCTCTTTATAATGTAACATGATCGATGATGTTTTAACGGGATTCACCATCACTAGCTATGCAAATCTCAATGTATAAGGTCATGCTTCAAAGGACTCTTAACCTTTTGTTGTATGTCATTTTTGTAAAGAATTGGATTTCAATTCTAGTTATTCTTCTTTGTCTTTTATTGGTTTTAGCAAAGGGAGGGACTAACTGCTATGCAACTTTCCCTTGTTTTAAAATGAGTGTCTTCTTAATTGTTATGTATTTATAAGGTTGTTGTTAAGATCCAAATTATTTAATCGCTATGTTGTTTTGAAGTTTATTTTATCAACTTCTTTATAATAGCGAGTACCGAGTTAGTTATCTTTTGGAAATAGTTATTTTTTTTTATTTTGTGTTTGAAATCTTTACAATGTTGTTTAATGTATTTTAGTTGATTGTTTTTTGGGTCAATTATGTTTGCATAATTTACTTTATTGTTCTTAAGTTTGTTTTGGTATGATTTGTTAATTTCTGGGGTTACTTCGAAAGTGGTCATATCATGTTTGGGGTGCTTCATGAAATTTGGGGTATATGGTATATGTTCAATCATTGGATGGTCTGAGATGATTGACACATGAGAGATAATCCTTGATAGATTTCCATAATTGAGATTCCTTGCTTAGTGGATGTTTGATATCAGATGGTCATTGACTTAGTGTTCCTCCCTTAGGCATTGGAGTTCTCTTGACACTTTAGTGGACACCATTCATTGGGGCCCTAGAAGGATATGATTTCTTGGAGAGTGCCCTAAATGGGATGAGGAGCATTGTGCAACTTGGAGGAGGGCATCGGGTCCTAGTTAGCATGTGGACACTTGGATTCATGTTCATAGGATTGGATATGGCACAGGGATGCATGAGGCTTCGATTGTATTCTTGCAAGGGAAACTAACCTAGTTGAGTACATTACATAGGTGCATCGATGGAGTCCATGGAGGCTTTTGATGGAGGGATGTGTAATTTTCTTACATAGCTACATCATCTTGGAACCATTATTGTGCACAACATCACCTTGGAGCATGACACTGTTGGATTACTGAGAGGGGGGGTGAATCAGTAATAGAGCAATTTAACCATATAATCCAAGTGCTATATCAATGAAGCATTATTATCCAATAACTGCAGAGTAAATAAGCAATGAACAAATGAACAATCATACACATACACAGTACACCAGTGTTTTACGTGGAAACCCAAATCGGGAGAAAACCACAGAATGCTTTTTCTTATATGTCTTGAAGAATTACATTCATTGGAAGCACCAACTTCCTTTGTTTTCCAGCTGCAACTGGAAGGAGGCTCCAACCCCCTAGTTTTACAGGCTACAACCCGAGGGAAGCTCCAACTCCCCAATTCTCTGGCTACAACTAGAAGGAGGCTACAACCCCCTATGTTCTCCGGCTACAACCGGAAGGTGGCTACAACCACCTGTCCTTGCCCCGTCCTGCCACCCTGAAGTAGAAGTAGAATGATG
>ML830530.1:64385-75056 GCA_009831015.1 Picea engelmannii | reverse complement strand
AGAATGCCTTGTGGGCTGACAGTGTAACTCCCAAGTCATCCATTGGTAACTCCCCTTTCTTCCTGGTCTACGAACAGGAAGCCACCGTGTCGACCCATACTTTCCTACCCTCCTTACAACTGGCCCAATCTTCTCAAGACGAGGTTTGCCCAGTAATGAAAGAAAGGTTAAACATGTTGTTAAAACTCGAAGAAGAAAGGGAAAAGGTTAATATGAACCTAACACACCATCAAGAAATAATCAAAAAATGGTTTGATAAATTAGTGGTGGGCAACAAAGACTTCTAGGAGGGAGACCTTGTTCTCAAATGGGACAAAGCTAATGAATTTAAAGGAAAACACACCAAATTATGAAAGTTGTGGTTAGGACCCTATCTGATTCACCAGAAAATAGGTCTTGGGACTTTCAGACTTAAAACATTACAGGGAGATGAGGAGGAGCTTCTTGTCAATGGCCAAATCCTCAAAAAATACTTGTCCTAACCATTGATGGTGATGTAGCTTTGTACATAGTAATTTTTTTATGTTTCTTTCTTTTCATTTTCTATTGATTTTCACTTCAATAGTCCCTCCTTTCTCTACCAGACACCTTTTTCCACGTCGTTGCTTGAATTTTTCTTTTCTTTTTTCACCTTTCATTTTAGAACAACTCACTGTATGTTGCTCCAGACCAGCCTTTTCTTTCGCAATAGGAACCCAAGACTGATAGACCTGTGTGAATGCCTTGTTCTTTGAGTGCCTTTCCATATTGGAGTGATCAAGTTGTTCTGATATCAACGTTTATCTTCATGAGCGATGATAGTACTAAAAAGAGGAACTTGTTCATATGAGCCAAAAGAAAACTTCTAACCATCAAATTATGTACCTTTTGATGGCTTCGATCAGTTATCCTCTCTTATGTGACCACCCTCATGGCTTGACGGTGTTCCATTCGAGCTTTTCTAAATGTCTTGAATTCAATGTCTTCCACATAACTCCAGTGTCTCTTCTCATTAATCCCTAATCCTAAAACACATCAGTGATTCTTGTTTACAGACCCACGAGAATAAATTGTCCACTGAGACTAGCAAATGAAAGTAACTCTTGTATCACCATGCTTCCTACTTATCTTCACCTATGTTGCAACAGCAATATATAAATTTTATCCCTAAAAGGTGAATACAAAAAGCATAACCATAAGCAAGTTGAAAACGCTACTAAAAGCGTGGGAAGTACAAGTAAACCCATCGGAGCTATGGACGCTCGCTAGTAGTGGGACCATGCTTGTATGATACCAAGGCATCTTCGTCGGGGCTATGGACGCTCGTTGGCAGCAAAGCAATGTCAGGAAAGAGAGATGAGGAAAACTCTTTGGTCTATAAAAATTGATGAACATTCCTCTATGGTGTCACTCTCAATGTTTCATTGTGGATGTATGAAGTTTATCATTAACACTCACTCGAATTATGTGGAAGATCACTGGTAATAGGATTTCTCTATATATTTCCCTCAAGCTACTTGATGTGGGGTCCTTAAAATGAATATTGAATGGACTATTAAAAGGTAAATTTCTCTTTAATCTGTTTTAAGTCTCTCTCTTTTTGAACTTAGAGATAACTAGTTCTTCCGAGCCACCTCCCGCAACAACCCATATTTTAATTTTTATGGGTCCCTCTTTTTTGTGCCTATTTTCTCCCCTACAAGGCATACATTCCTGCTTCACTAAATAAATATGAGCTTAAGTCATAACTGATTTGGAATCATGTCTTTCGAAGTTTATCACTCCACACATCATCCAGAACTCCAATGGTCGCACTTTGATAACTCTGGCGCATCCATAACACTCCCTTCGTGGCACCCTGTGGATTAATAGATTCAATCCCAACCTATCTCACCTCCCCAAGTCAGTACGACCTGTCAAACCACCACCTCCCCAAATGGAATCCTAATATTGGACCCTCGATTTCCCAGTTTATCAATCTTCAATAAGTTGTGTTTATTTCTTTCAGTACTCGTCATTTTTTCTTAGGTATCGAAGGAATATTCCTTCGATGCCATTCTCGTCAGAGTCCAATTCGTGCCCCATCCTCTCGAACTCTGAAGCTAAAACTTTGATAGCCTTTTCAAGCCCTCCCACATGCGTGTCTGACACATTCTCCCAAGCTTAAAGAATATTCTTTCGATAACGTTTCTGTAATCAATCATAGCAAGCTAGAACCCCAAAATGTCGAACGGCTCGTTGTACTTCCAGACAGTTGCAGGGCTTGAATCATCATCTCAACCAGTTGAAGCTTTGGTGACTGATACTGATCATCACACTGGCGAAGACCACTGCCCCGGTTATGAAGAAATCTACAAGATCTTTAATTATGCAGATTTCCCTGTGGATGACGAGAATTTGGAAGTGTACAAGAATATCCTAAGAAGCGGTATCCATCTAGTATCCGCTCGACCACCATTTTTCCCATACAATGAGGCATCACAATGGTGCCTCAAACAATGTGATGCCACAACAACGACCATCGTGAGCAAACAAGGGAAGTGGGTAACGTCCCTCAGACCTGAAGACATCGGCTCCAGATATCATCTCCCACTCCCACATGCTCTCTAAATGAACCATTCTTAAAAGGGTTTTCCCAAGCAAGCAAAGGACTAGCGAAGCAGATGAAGCATTGGTGGGTTGAAGAAAACGAAACCCTCAAACAAGGCCGGAAATTAGTTCCTACCCATAGGCTCAAGACTCCCTACAAGTTGGTAGCCATGCTCTGACGCCTATATGGAGAACAAAAAAGCACATATTTTCAAACTGATTGGTTGCCTTTGGCACACACCATCGCCACGACGGGACGAGTATTCAACTGGGTAGACATCTTGGTTTTTAACATATGTTTGCACACGAAGAATCTCTCAGGTATGAAGAAACTTTGTTTTTATATGTCGGCCTACATGATCGATGCCATTTGTTCCTTTGTATAGTTTCCTGACCTGGGGTGGAACTGGGACCGAAATCAACCTCTCATCTGTGTATATTTCTCCCAATTACAGAGCGTTAATTTTAGACAACACTTTTATGATATATGCAATCTATTTCTAGCCCCTCTGCACTCTGTTTTGTTTGGTGTCCCTAGACACAGAATCTCCTTTGAACCTAGGAATGGGATGAAAAGAGTAGTCGATTGGTTTCTCCATAAATATTATTCATATATCAGGGTGTATGGGACCATCGGAGTGTTGATGATTGCACCTATGTGACACATTCTCCATCTTACAAACCTGAGAGAAACCCCCTGAGAGGGGTGTGTGGTTCCTATCTGAGACAGAGCAGGAACATAGAGATGGCCTCCTCCTTACAGGGAGTTGAGAAGAAATCTATATGATTCTCTGATGTAACGCAATGAGAAAGCAGATATACAGAGTTGGACATGTATTTGGCTGAGCACAAGGTGAACGTGTGAAATGCCAAAGTGTTGGGTGCATTGTCATGAGAACAGAAATGAAGATGATGTATTAGCCTCCTCTGAGCAGAAGAGTTGATGAGAAACTCCAGATGACTCTCCTGTGTAATGCAGTGGGAAAGAATATATGTTGAGTGGACGTGTCTATGGACAAGCACAGGTGAATGTGATCCTAGTGGTTGAGCACTAGTGAAGAAGTGGTTCTTCTGTGTAATACAATGAACCATAGATATAGACATCCCTATGGATGTGCCCCTGGTGGATGAGCACTAGTGAGTGTATAAGATCCCTTTCTATATTTTTCAATAGACAAGCCTGCATGTAACCCTAATTGTAATGTAAAGGGTACAGGTTGGCCCCACCTTAATGTGATTAATAATAAATGTAAAATATAATTAATATGGTTAATATTAATTATATTGTGAGCTAGTGAGGTTGGCCCTGTTGTGCCAATAGACACTTTTGTTGACAGGTTCAGTCTAGTATAACTAAAAGGTAAATTCCCCATTGAGGAATGATATATTTCATGTGAGTTTGGAAATTTCAGCAAGTACATCTTCTTGGGAAAAGTGTGCACCTCTCTTGGGCGCTAGTCTTCTAGGGTTTGAGCACCCTCTTGTGTGCTAGGTCTTATTGGTGATGAAGGTATTTCTCTTGAAGAATATAAAAAAGGATTTGGATGGGTTTTCTTCCCTTGTTGAGAAGGGTTTCCCAGGATACTTTTCGTGTTCTTGTGCATGGTGTTTCTTCTTGTGATCTTGGTTGTTGCAACATTATTGTTTATGGTTAAGACAAATGCTAAAATGGAATGAAATTCATGCTTAAACTAGCATATTGAAAAATCAACATCGTATCATAGCATAGGTCTTGAAGAGCCCATTGCACAAACATTTTCCAGCCATCCTCTCTCACTTCTACAGAAACCGTACAACCCTTCTAGGGTTCCCAGAAAATCTGTACGGCCTACTCTTATGAGGGTTTCCAGCACTTGAAATTTGGACGTTGAGGATAAAAAGGACATAGGTGTGTATGAACTCCTTCAGCGCACCTCCATAAAGTCTCAAATTGCAATTCCGAGCATTTTGACTTTTTGGCCCTAGGGTTTCGCCAAATTCTGTAGAAAATTTCAGAATTGTGATCTGCAACTCTTTGAAGAGGCTCTCCAACTTACCAAGGCTATCATATTTCTTTAAGGCTTATTGTTGGCAGTCATAAGTCCAACAAAACCTAAAAGTGCTAGCCTATCCTAGCCGTTAGGTTTTCTAGCCTAGTTGAAAAGGGTTTGTGAAGAATCCAAAATGAGCAAAATCATGATTCAAGCAAACTCAGTTCCAGGAAGACAAGACCTTAAAGAAATGGATACATCAATAGCTCAACACTCTGAGGTATGGTCCCTACCAATGATAATACTTGGTTAATTGATAGTGGTGCCTCCAGACATATGACCAGTCTTAGAAATCACCTAACACACTTCGTTGAGAAAGAGACACATCTACATGTTGTTCTTGGAGATGATGCCAAATGTAATGTGAGAGGAATTGGAACTTCTACCTTCCAACTAGATTCAGACATGCAACTTCAATTAGAAGACGTACTATATGTCCCCAGAATGAAGAGAAACCTTGTCTCTATTTCTGCCTTGGAAGACAAAGGCTATAAGATTACTTTCTCAGAAGGAAGAGTTCTTCCATGGCACAAAGACTCTCATATAATTTCTGCCAAGGTAATTGGTGTCCGAGAAAAAATCTTGTACAGATTAACCATCAAACCATTCCAAGCCTTATTACATGACACTATCAAGTTGAGTGAGCTATGGCATAGAAGACTTGCTCACATTCATTATAGAGCTCTTCCAGCTCAAGGGAAAATGATAACAGGTCTACCAAAAATACAGATTCAGCATAAAGGTGTTTGCAAAGGTTGTGCCCTTGGAAAAAATGTTAAAGGATCCTTTCCAAGCAGTGACAATAGATCCAAGGAAATCTTGGACTTGATACATTAAGATGTATGTGGGCCAATGCCTGTTGCATCTCTAAATGGGTACTTATACTATGTACTCTTCATAGATGATCACTCCATGAAAACTTGGATTTACTTTCTAAAGAACAAGGATGGAGTCCTTGCAAAATTTCAAGAATTCAAAGCTCGGATTGAGAACCAGACCGGAAGAAAAATCAAAATATTAAGATCAGATAATGGAGGAGAATACACCTTAAAAGAATTCAACAGTTTTTGTATTGAATCGGGAATCAAGAGGGAGTTCACAGTTCCTTACAACCCTCAACAAAATGGGGTAGCTGAAAGGAAAAACAAAACTATCATTGAGGCAACAAAAGCAATGATACATGATCAGAGTCTACCTATGACTCTATGGGCAGAAGCATGTATGACAGCAGTATATGTTCAAAATAGAAGCCCTCATCGGATCCTAAAGAAAATTACTCCAGAATAAGCCTTCACCGAAGTGAAGCATGAGATTGGACACTTCAGAATATTTGGATGTCCAATGTATCTTCATGTAGCCAAAGAAAAGAGATCCAAGCTAGAACCTTTAGGAAGGAAGGGCACATTTGTTGGATACAGTGAATCCTCAAAATCTTATCGAATCTACATTAATGGTCAGAGACAAATTGAAGTAAGCAGAGATGTTACTTTTGAAGAAGAAGTAGCCTTCCAGAAATCCAAAGAAGCTCAGATGGAAATTGATAGTGAGATAATACCTTCTCCTCCTTTAGCAATTTAGAGGGAGACAGATATTAATCTAGATGATCCAATAGCTCTAGTTGATCCAGTTGTTCCAGTCGATTCAGTTGCTCCAAGCAACATACCCAGAGATATTACAGTTGGACATAAAAGGCCTACATGGGCTCGACAAACTCTACAAGAAGCAGAAGGGCATAAAGCCCCACAAGGAACAACCAAAGAGAGCAAAAGACCAAAGAGATTCTCAAACTATATTTCATCCATGACCCACATTATTGACTTAGAGCCAACTTGTCGTGAAGAAGCTTCAGGTGAACAAGTATGGCAAGATTCCATGAATGAAGAATACCAATCTATATTAAAAAATTATGTATGGGATGTTATTCCAAGACTAGAGGGAAAGTTTGTAGTGACTTCCAAATGGATTTATAAAATCAAGCATGTTGTTGATGGAAGCATTGAAAAATACAAAGCAAGATTTGTGGCCAGAGGGTTTTCACAAATAGAGGGAGTTGACTATGACAAGAATTTTGCACCAGTATCCCGATACACCTCCATCTGATCTATCATTGCGCAAGTTGCTTCCATGGGTTGGAAGCTACATCAGATGGACGTAAAGACAGCCTTTCTCAATGGTGAAATTGAGGAAGAAGTTTATATTGAGCAGCCAGAAGGATTCGTTGTACACAACGAAAGATCTCATGTATGCATGTTGAAGAAATCCCTATATGGCCTAAAGCAAGCACCATGTGCTTGGTATGAGAAAATGGATGGGTTTCTGATGAATTTGGGCTTCAACAAAAGTGATGTTGATCCAAACTTATACTATCACATTGATGACAATGAGTGTTTGATTTTGGTCCTATATATGGATGACATTTTCCTCATAGGTTCAGAGAGACTCGTTGTTGAATGCAAACAAGCATTGACTGCTAAATTTGAAATGAAGGATTTGGGCTTGATGCACTACTTCTTGGGACTAGAAGTATGGCAGAGAATAGCTGAGGTTTTCCTGAGTCGAGGAAAATATACTATGGAGATACTGAAAAAGTTCGACATGACCAAATGCAAATACATGCCCACTCCAATGGTAATGGATTTGAAGAAAATGAGTGATATTGATTCAGGAGATGTAGATCCACACTTATACCTACAATTGATTCGTTCTTTGATGTATCTGGTTAACACCGGACCGGACATTTGCTATGCCGTAAATGTGCTTAGCCAGTTTATGAGCCAACCAAGACAGACACATTGGATAGCTGCAAAACATGTATTGAGATACTTACGAGGCACAATTGGTTATGGCCTGAGATATGCCTCCAGTGTGGACTTGAGCGTGCAGGGGTATGCCGATGCAGATTAGGCAAGAAATGCAGTAGACTGAAAAAGCACATCCAGTTGTTGCTTCACTTTAGGTTCTTCCATGGTTTCCTGGTGTAGCAAAAAACAAAGCTCTCTGGCATTAAGCACCGCAGAGACAGAGTACATTGCATTGAGTGTAGCAGTTCATGAAGCAGTGTGGCTTCGCAAACTTCTAACTAACCTGTTCAATCATGATATGGATCCTACTACTATTCATTGTGATAACCAGAGCTATGTAAAGCTCTCTGAGAAACCGGTGTTTCATGACAGAGCGAAACACATTGAAATAAAGTATCACTATATCAGAGACATGGTGCAGAGGAAGACAATACACGTGCAGTATCTTCCTACTCATGAACAGATCGCAGATATCTTCACCAAACCACTTGCCAAGACAAAGTTTGAGTATTTCCGTGAGAGACTTGTCCTGGTGGAAAATGCCTCCCTAGTTGAGAGGGAGTGTTGATGATTGCAGCTACATGAGACATTCTCTAGCTTACAAACCTGAGAGAAAGCCCCTGAGAGGGTTGTGTGGTTATTATCTGAGAAAGAGCAGGAATGTAGAGATGGCCTACTCCTTACAGGGAGTTGAGAAGAACTCCAGATGATTCTCCTGTGTAACGCAGTGAGAAAGAAGATCTGCAGAGTTGGACGTGCATGTGGCTGAGCACAAGGTGAACATGTGAAATCCCAAAGTGTTGGGTGCATCATCATGAGAACAGAAATGAATATGATGTATTAGCCTCCTTTGAGCAGAAGAGTTGATGAGAAACTCCATATGACTCTCATGTGTAATGCAGTGGGAAAGAAGATCAGTTGAGTGGACGTGCCTGTGGACAAGCACAGGTGAATGTGATCCTAGTGGTTGAGCACTAGTGAAGTAGTGATTCTTCTATGTAATGCAGTGAGCCAGAGATATGGACATCCATATGGATGTGCAGCTTGTGGATGAGCACTAGTGGGTGTATAAGATCCCTTACTATATTGTTCAAGAGTCGGGCCTGCCTGTAACCCTAATTGTAATGTAAAGGGTATAGGTCAGCCCCACCTTAATGTGATTAATAATAAATGTAAAAGATAATTAATCTGGTTAATATTAATTATATTATGGGCTAGTGAGGTCGGCCCTGTTGTGCCAATAGACACTTTTGTTGACAGGTTCAGTCTAGTATAAGTAAAGGTAAATTCCCCATTGAGGAATGATATCTTTCATGTGATTTTGGAAATTTCAGCAAGTACATCTTCTTGGGAAAAGTGTGCACCTCTCTTGGGCGCTAGTCTTCTAGGGTTTGAGCACCCTCTTGTGTGCTAGGTCTTATTGGTGGTGAAGGTCTTTCTCTTGAATAATATAGAAAATGATTTGGTTGGGTTTTCTTCCCATGATACTTCTTGTGTTCTTATGCATGATGTTTCTTCTTGTGATCTTGGTTGCTGCAACATTATTGTTTATGGTTAAGACAAATGCTAAAATGGAATGAACTTCATGCTTAACCTAGCTTATTGAAAAATCAACACGAAGCCCCACACCTTTTACCATACTTTTTCCCAGACCGTTTGTTGATGAGGGAAATTGCGTACCAAACCATGGGGTTAGGAGTTACTACACTATTGCAAACTAGTAGCAAAAAACTTTGGCCAGTTTTCCCTATCCACATTGGAAGTTACACTATTTTCAATAGCCAACATGCAAGGAAAGAAGCAAAGGCCCTACAACAACTAGACCTATGCCTAGGAGATCCTAAAGGCCATGATCCTCACGAGCTAGCGATTAGCCATGACAGGTCTGTTGGTCACACCCATTCCAATATCCATGTGGGCGATTTCAAGGAAGATAAGTTTAAGGGAACACTCTCTTATGACAAAGTCCTACACCAGTTGCCTCATGACGCTGTCAAGCGGGAGCTTGAACTTGAACAAGAAGAGATCAAGAGGGCCACTCTAAACCAATTCTAGAGGTTACTTCAACGAGAACAGGACACCAACATCACCAAAGAGCAGGAGAAAACCAAGAAAGAAGAACAGCTTGAATAATAAAGGCTCCAAGATGAACAAGATTATCAGAAAAGGAAAGTTGAGGAGGAGAAAAACATAAAAGAACATGAGTGCATGGTGCATCAGACCACGCTCCAAAAGAAAAAATAAGAAGAAACCAAAAAGTTGGTTGAGGAAGAAAAATCCAAGAGGTTAGTTGATGAAGCACAAGCCAAGAAATTGGTTGATGAGGCAAAGGAAAAACGATTAGCCGGCGAGGTTGAAGCTAAGAATAAAGCAGATGAGCTATTATAGAATCATTCAAGCAAGACCCCTAGCACTCCATTGACGCCCAGCCTAGGCATTGTGAATGTACCTCCTTTAAAATACACTCCCATAAGTACTATTAGCGATCAAAAATGCACTAGAATTTTTTTAAAGAATGATGCCTAATCTTGTAGGGGAAATTTGACTAGCTTCCCGAGCTCCAAATGCATATTTGAAAGCACCATTGGAAATCTTAGGATTTCTAGATGTCGATCGACTATTCAAGCATGCAAAACGGACTCTCCATGACTGAGAAATTTGATTTTAAAAAAATCTGCGCTTTCACCAGCTAACCCGTCTTGAATTTTGCTAGTTAGCTGGTGAAAGCTCCGCCTTTCACCAGCTAAGGAGCGGATTTTCGGGTAAATTAGCTGGTGAAAGCCTGTCACGGCCAGAATAGCCGAATTTTTGCCCAGATCGGGGTTTTTTGGGTTTGAATGGTTTGAAACCACTTCAAATAGACAGTTGTTGAATTATCAAGTCTGATTCAAAGGCTAGTTTTGAGGGATAAGGTCAAAAGGAGGTTTTTCAACTACATTTGGCATCTTTTCAAAGGCAGAATATCAGGTGTTTGAAGACATATCATCCAATTCAAATTTTATCTTTGGAGGACCAAATCAAACAGCCTTGGGAGGCTAAAACTGCACTTCATCGGCGATCTACTACTCTTAAGAGATCATTAGATAGGACCTTTTCCTATTTTGTTTTGATTTTCAATTTTTAGTATTTTAGATCCATTTTTATAGGATCTCATCCTACACTTGTTGTATATGTTTTGATTTGACTATTTTTAGTAAATCTGATCCATCTTTCAAGGATCTAGATTTCATCTTGTAAGGCTATAAAGCCAAAGACATTTGGAGCACTAAGGG
>ML830530.1:26324-43387 GCA_009831015.1 Picea engelmannii | reverse complement strand
AGGGGGGGGGGGGTCCGGAATTGGACGCGCAAGTCTTGGACAACAGAGATCAAGGAGCTTAGATCAACGGTTAAGGTTGGATTCTAGACCCCCCTTGCCATTCTGCCTTTAATGAAGGGGGGGGGTCCGGAATGGGGTGGTTTCACGTGGGTCCCCCTAAAACCACTCTCACTTCTTGCCGGCGTATTAAGGTGGGTGCACCTTACCTGGATCTAACGACTGTTGATTCATGTGCTTGCACATCCGATGGTCACGACTTAATATGGTCGTTTGACCAATCATCCAATGCTCCTTCTACTTGAAAATGATTTGACTACTCAACAAGAACTTGGGTTTGATCCCATGGTCGACGAGTATATGGATAGTCAAACTCTCATTATTTTCGATGGTCACGATCCTCTCGCGACCCTTAAGACCACGATTAACTTTTGATTGAATGACAACTGTTCTTTTCACAGTGATCGGATGGTTGCTGAGTCTTCTCACCATTTCTGTGCATTTGATCAACTATGTAATCCTTCCATTGATCCCTACAACATCTTATACACTCTGTTCTTCCTTCAGAGCTTTCTTCATGTGCTAGCCTTTCTGAACATCATCGGATTGTTGATCGTATCATGATCAACAATTCGTTCTTCTTCCTAAGCATTGGACTTCTGGTTATTTACTTCTCCTATTGACATCAATGACAATTATGTCCAACAATCTCCCCCTTTGTCATTGAAGGCAACAACCAAACTTCATACACAATCTCCCCCTGTGGCGATGCTTTTGTCCTTTGAAGTTACTCTCCCCCTTTGGCATCAATGACAATTTTTTTTTCATTTTCTTATGATCTGTATGTATAAATGTTATATATATATATATATATATATATATATATATTATTTTGACACCTAGTATTTGCTCCTGCAATCACACTTTGCCTGTCATAACTGAGTAACTTTTTCTAACGTTGATTGTTATCTCCCCCTGGATAGGTACCCACTTATGCATTAGATTTTTGAGAGATTTTATGTAGGAGGAAGAATTACTCCCAGTTTTTTCCTGAGATGTTCAAATACATCTCTGTTTAATGGTTTTGTAAAAATATCTGCCACCTTTTCTTGTGTTGGAACATATTCCAATTCAATGTTCTTGTTTTCAGCTTGATCTCTTAGATAATGGTATTTTATGGGGATGTGTTTCGATTTTGAGTGCTGAACAGGGTTCTTGGAAATACTTATCACACTTGTATTATCACAGTGGATAATGGTGGGTTCTTCAAATGTTATTTTGATATCTTGTAGAGTTTGTTTCATCCATTCCACTTGTGTGCAACATTCTGCTGCTACAATATACTCAGCTTCAGTGCTTGACAGAGAAATTGAAGATTGTTTCTTGCTTATCCAAGCAACTAGTGATTCTCCCAAAAAGAATGCTCCGCCACTTGTACTTTTTCTGTCATCTATACTTCCTGCCCAATCAACATCTGAATATGCTTTTAATGTGAATGAGTCCTTGCTGGGGTACCACAAACCCAGATCTATGGTTCCCTTTAAATATCTGAAGATTCTTTTTACAGCTTGAACATGACTCTCCTTTGGTTCTGCTTGGAATCTAACCACCATCCCAACAGATTGCTTGACATCAGGTCTAGAAGTTGTTACATAGAGCAAACTGCCAATCATTGATCTGTAATATTTTGTATCTACAATTTTGGACTCATCATCCTTGCTTAGTTTGCATCCAACTGTCATAGGTGTACTAATAGGTTTGCAATCTTCTAACTGGAATCTCTTAAGCATATCCTTAACATATTTAGACTGATGGATAAAAGCTCCTCTTTTGGACTGTATTATTTGTAATCCAAGGAAGAAATTTAGTTCGCCAAGGATGGACATTTCAAATTCTTGCTGCATCTTTTTAGCAAAGTCTTCACTCATTTTTATTTCATTACTACCAAAAATGATATCGTCAACATACACTTCCACAATGATCAAGTTATTACCATCAATTTGCAATAAATATTTTTGTCTGTTGATCCCCTTTTGAGGCCTTGTTTTTGTAAATAAGAATCTAACCTTGCATACCATGCTCTGGGTGCTTGTTTTAATCCATAGAGTGCCTTCTTCAATTTCCAAACATAGTCCCCTTTGTTGGTTAATTGGAATCCTTCTGGTTGCTCAATGTAGACTTCCTCTTCTAAATTTCCATTGAGAAATGCTGACTTGACATCCATTTGGTACACTTTAAATTTTCTATAGCTGGAGAAAGCTAAGAACATCCTAATTGCCTCCAATCTGGCCATAGGTGAAAATTTTTCTTCATAGTCTACTCCTTCAACCTGAGCATACCTCTTACATACTAATCTGGCCTTGTTTATGATTACTTGCCCATCTTCATTCATTTATTTTTATATACCCATTTAGTTCCAATGACATTTTTATATTTTGGTCTAGGAACTAGCTCCCAAGTTTGATTTCTTTCAATTTGATCCAATTCTTCATTCATGGATTTAACCCAGTTCTCGTCTTTACATGCCTCTTTTATTGAGCTTGGCTCAATATGTGACAACAATGCTAATTCTGTTTGATACAACAATTGTCTTCTTGTTTGCACTCTATCATTCATATCTCCAATAATCAGTTCTTCAGGATGATTTTTCTGAATAATTCTTGAGGGTGTCCTTGTATCTCTTCTTGGAAATTCTTCTCTTATCCCTCCATCGTCACTATCTTCTTCACTATCACTAGTATCCATATCATCTTCTTCCCTTTCTTTTTCACTCTCTTCTACTTCTTTTAGTTGGGTGCCGAATGTCTCATCATCATCTTCATGTTTATTTGTAGATATGGTCTTTTGATTTTCGATCCTTATTGTTTTTAGATCATCTACTCTGACATCTGCACTTTCAACAATATTATGTAATCTAAGATTGTAGCATCTGTATGCCTTTTTGTTTAAATCATATCCAAGAAAAATACCTTCATCAGATATGGCATCAAATTTTCTAAGACTCTCATCTAGTCTTTTGATGTAGCATTTACTTCCAAAGACTTAGACTTTGAAGTATTTCAATGATGGAGCTCTTCCAAACCATAATTCATAAGGGGTTTTATCACTATTAATCCTGAGCTGACCTATGTTCAATATGTATACTGCTATGCTTACAACTTCCCTCCAATATCCATTTGATAATTTTGCTTCATTTTCTAGCTCTTCTTCATAATTGATTTTTTCCGTTTCATTAGACTCTTCAATACCTAAGAAAATGACTTCATCATTGTCAGATTCATTGTTATCATTGGACTCAGATGAACTGCTGTTTTCCTCTTTTGAATAAAAAATATTTTTCCCTCTGTAATTTTTTTTCTTAAAGTTGGGTTTTTCCTTTTTCTTATATTGAATATTTTTGTTTTCTTGATCTTCAGGGTCCTCCTTGGGGTAAGGACACTTGGATGCAAAATGACCAATTTTTCCATAGTTAAAGCATTTGAACGAAAGCTTGCCTTTGTACTTCCCTGAACCTTTCTGAAGTTTTCTAATGAAATTGGCTTCTTCCATATCAGATTCTTCATGATGATTAGATTGAGGATTTTGATTTTGATTTGTCTTTGTCTTGGATGCTTTGAAGACTGTTTCATCTTTTGTTGATTTATCATGCCCTGTTCTCATTTCATATGCTGTAAAGATTCCATGGAGCTGATCATCTGTGAGTGTTTTTAGATTGAATCTATCTTCTATTGAAGAAATCTTTGCATTATATCTCATAGGTAATGACCTTAGTATTTTTTTCACAATAGGTTTATATGTAACTTCTTCTCCTGCTGCTCTAATTGAGTTGACCGCTTCATCTACCCCGTGAAAGTAATCAACGATATTTTCTTCTTCTTTCATTTTCATATTTTTAAATTGAGTTTTGTAGGTCTGTAGTTTAGCTTCTTTGACTTTGTCATCTCCTTCATATACAACTTCCAATTTGTCCCATATCTCTTTGGCCGATTTGCAATGCATAACTTTCACACTTATAGAATCAGTCAACCCAACTAGAATTCCATTAACTTCTCTTGAGTTATCATCACATATTTTCTTTCCTCCAGAGTCTTCGGGGGGAGTAGTCGGTGCAATATAACTGTCTACAACAGATTGCCAGATATCAAAACCAAGTGCTAACAGGAAGTTTTTCATTCTTATTTTCCATAGAGCATAGCCTTCTCCATTGAATAATGGTGCTTTGTTGTTAGACATCCCTTCTTGTTGACCCATCTTCAAGATTTGCCTTCAAGTTTGTTAGACTGTGCTGAAGGAACCTGCTCTGATACCAATTGTAGAATTAGATCCTGTCGCTGAGAGGGGGGGGTGAATTAGTGACACAACAATTATATCAAATTTTCATTTATTAATGCAAACAAAATATTAACACAATATTTTATCGTGGAACCCAAATGGGAAAACCACAAATTCTTTTCTATTAACTGCAAAATTTGTTTTACATGTTACATAGAAGGAAGATGTACTTTCTCTTTGATCAACACTAATTGATCAGGATGCACCCACACCCTGTTTTACCAGCACCAACTGGTAGGAGGCTACGACCCCCTTGTTTAGTCAGCTACAACTGACAAGGAAGCACCAACTCCCTCTGCAGGCACCAACCTGCCCTTGCACCACCCAACCACCCTTAATACATATTTGTATTTCTTCCTGGACTCTGCTTCAGCTATTGATCTTTTGACTTGAACTGCAGAGACACTTTCTTCTCACCACTTTTTCTTGTTTATATAATCTTCAAACTGGTGTGAAATTTAAAACGTGTCCCTTTATTTGAACCATTGTACCTTTTCATTTAAAATGATAATCTAAACTTTAATTAATATCATTTTTCTTTTTATTCTTTATTCATATTTTCATAATTTATTCTCTTTTAATCATGAATTTGTATCTGTTCATTTTTGTCATAAATTGATCACAGTCATGGATCAATTTAATCCTTTATACTCGATGCCTAATCTCTGTTATATTTACAAAGACCAAATTCCGTGAAGGCGCTTCCTTCAAACCATCACATATGAACCCAGCTTGACATACCACGTGTCACCCATATTTGTGTGTATCACATACCCTATAGGCCCATTGGAATGTAACACGTGTCAGTCCGTGGTACGTGTCCGCCTAACCAATGTGGTTGGTGCAGTGACTGGGACCCCGGGAGTCCGGGACTTAGGGATTTCAGAGGATTTGGGATGTAGCATTGTAGAGAGACCGAAACGGTCCAAAAGCTGGAGCTGCATGGTGAGCTTACGAGACTTCGGAGGTTCGGAACTCTGGGCGGTCTTGTGCGTAGATAGTAAGAGGCGTGGAGCACTGAAGCGCCAAATCCCTCCACAACTGACATAGGATAAAGGGAGTAAGTCCAGTCATGAGATCAGATTTTGGATGGTCTTCCACCATGGAGGAAGGAACTTGGAAATAGTACGTGTGAGGTGGATCCATGTGGGCGCCACGTGGCCCTCCACCAATGTACGCCCGAAGAACTTTGGGGAGATATATCCGCCGGTTTTGGGCTTGGTCTTGAGCATGGAGACCGTGGTTGGGAAACTCTGGATGAGAAGAGTGTGGTAGAGACCCTGAACGAAGGATTTGATCACTTAAGGAGAACAAAATTTTGAGTCCCCATCCCTAGGAAAGCCACTCAGGGGTCGGGTGTATTACAAATTGGTATCAGAGCATGGTTACAACACTTGGCCTGCTTGGTCTCATGGACGAGTTGCGTAAAAACCATAGTTAAATAATTTTTAAGGTGACACCCTACCTTACCTCTTTCCTAAAGAGTTTGGTTAAAATCTTACTGAAGAAAAAAATGAAAACTTTCTACTATGTGTGTGTATTTAAGAAATATGAACTAGGTGTTGCTCATAAACTAATAGACTGTTAGCTAACAACAAGTGTTTTGTCAACACTCAATAAATCAGTGAATCATGGGAAACTACAAGCATAAAGTATGTTGACGCGCCATGAAGTGGGGGATGGCTCTCACAATAGAGACAAATAATTTGATGAAAGGAGGACGGTGGAAACCCCTCCAGATCTGGCTGAAACTATAAGGAGCCTCATGGCTGAATTACAGAGTTGCAAGGATGACAATGAGAGATTGATAAAGGAGCGAGAAAAACAAACAAAAATTAATGCAGTCTTGCTGCAAAGCTTATCCGATATATGTAACACCCCAGGTTTTGAACCCCCCATTTTAAATAATGTATTGTTACAATGCTGAGAGGCATGAGTGCCCAAACAATTATTAAAGGGCCAGTATGCCCAATAAATGTAATGTTTCAATCATCATTAATAATAAACACATCGTTTGTTGCTAGATGGACAAGAACTAGAGTTATAGGGGGCTATGATTCCACAAGAGAGGGGGCTTGGGAGGCTAAATGTTTATTCCTATGTTAATTACCTTTTTGCCAAAGGGAGGGGATCGGTTATGTGAGCTTCTTAGGGAGGCCAGGAGGTTCCTAATTTCCCCATGAAATACTTAAACCCGCCCTTAGTCCGATTGTGGGGTTGGTCATTGGCTCGTCCACTCCGTCACCTTTGCGTTACCCCATTATTTCCCTCACACACCCCTCACGCAATCCCATGCACTCACCTACCTCCTCCATCCATCCTCACCTACATCTTGGTCTCGGGGAGGGGGATCGAACTGCTAAAGAATTATCCACGGGATAGTTGACTGTAATGGTCGTTGGTGTGATCCATTTGTGCCTTGAGGCCTGCATGTCTGAGATGCAGTGGCTTGTGTCCAGTGTTGCTCACAGCAGCGACCTGAGAGTTCCAACATTGAGATTCTAGACCAGTTGCGCTGGAGACTCGAATAAGGAGAAGAACTTCCCGAGGGATTACGTGGCAGAGAAAGGTGGAGGTCCGTTCTCTCGGGTGGTGCAAGTTGGGTAGAAGAGAGATGGGTACTTGGATTGCTGTGGGTGTTGGAGAGCCTGTGAGAGATTTAGTGATAACTGGTTTGGGGAAGCCAAGTAACACTCTGGAACCGTCCTTGTGGATTCATAGCCCTGGCTCGGGGGTGACGCTGCTGTTGATATTTGGAGCAGTAGTGTCTACGGTTGGGTGGAACGTCCTTGGTGTACAACCAGTTGGTGTCATATTTCATAAAGATAAGTGCTCTCTGTTGTGATATTATTATCTGTGTATGAATGTTTTTCTACTGTATATTTAATTATCATTAATTGAATCTTTAGAATATGCATGCTCGCTGGATATTGCTATGCATGTCGTTAATTCTGTTGTCTTATGCATCCTTAATAAATAAAGAAGGTATCGGTATGAGAATGAAGTCCAAAGGTGGGCTTGCAGGTAGCATACCCCGTTCTGTGGCTGACTGGGTATGTTACAGTTTGGTATCATAGCTTCTGGTTGAAACACCGGGCCAGTATAGGTCGGGTCTATTGGTCAGAGACTCGTGGTCGAGATCGAACTTTGATTGTGAAGTTGAAAAGCTCAGGAAGAATGAAATTACAGAAGTTACGCATGAGACATAACATCATAGATCCTCTATAGGGGTTCGAAGGATCGTGACCGTCCCCTTCGAATTCGAGAGTGATCACCACTGTAGGATCAAGAGAGATACTAGATCGTTGGATTGGAGGACAGGCGAATATGGGCCGCTTGACCCAGAGGTAAGTGCACGGGGTTTAACCCTTTGGAGGTGCATAGGGTAAGCAATCTCAAGAAGTCCAACTTCGCGAAAGGATCACAATCATTGATCGAAGGAAAGTGTGGACCGTTGATCTGGTCCCAAGAAACTCACGAGTTCGGATATCGGGAGGAGAGAGGTGAGAAGTCCTTCAACTTCGTGACACACAAAGTTCCGAGTTTGCGAAGGAAATATCAACTATTGGAGCATGAGGAAATCTGGACCGTTGATCTAGTCTCAAAGAATTTTGCGAGACGCGAAGTCTCGATTCATGAAGGGGAGATCAGAACCGTCGGATCGCTGGGATTGTGGACCGTCGATCTGACGCGAGCGCAAGTTTGGGAGTCAAAAGAAGGGAGACAATAAATCTTCTGACAATGCGAAGTCGCAAAGCGCTCGAGATATTGGCCCCAGGTCATAGCGAGGGGTCACATTGATGAAGGTTAAGGGAAGGAGCTAGCACTCGCTAGGCTCCAGTTTGAGAATTCGGAAGTCGAGACAGACAAGGTTGGCCCATATGAAAACACCCGACACACAAAGTTACGAAGCTCCCGTGAGATTGGCCCTGGGTTATAGCCGGAGGTCACATTGGTGAAGGATAATAGAGGAACTAGCACGCACTAGGCTCCAAGTCGGGAGTTCGGGAGTCGGAGAGTCGGGGTTGGCTCATATGCAAACACCCAACACGTGAAGTCGCGAAGCGCCTTTTGGTTAGGCGAGTGGTCACAACCGCGGTTTCTAGTCATGGTCACCTGGGTAGGTGGTTTGAAAGAAGTGCCTGCGCAGGATGAAATTCTGGGTGAACCCAGGGATAACATGACACTGTTATTTTCATAGAATGGGGATATGATCTTCATGAACAAAAACAAGAAAGAGACCTGTAGCATGGTTTTGCAATTTTTTTTGTTTATCATACGCATAATTCTAACAAAATGGCTGCTTGCACATTTTTTAGAATTAAGGGGTTTAAGTACATCAACTCAGGATGCTTATTGAGGAAATGGAAGAAGGTGAGGGAGCCTCCAGTCACGATAAGGAGGCCAAAGGCCAGAATACCAGAGTTGGTAATGCTGAGACAGAGTCCAATAGACACAAGTGACAAGGGAAAATGAGATCATGAAACGTTAATAGAAACGGTAAGAAGCTTGAATATGGAAGTGCAGAGCTACAAAGCAGACAACGAGAGACTGATGAGAGAGCAAAGTCAGATAAATGCTTGAGTGTTGCAGAGATTAGATCAGTTGCAGAGGCAAACGAAGAAGGGATCAAACTCAAGGCAAGACGAAGAAGGCAGGTGTCATGAAAGAAGAAATGCTCATGGAAGAGATGGTTATTCCAAAAGTGCTAGCAGAGCTCATGAACACCACTCACCTCCTCACTTAGAAAGAATTTTTTATGCATCGGATGATCTCGTAAGCAGTCCTGAAGTGTCCCCTGTCAGACAACAAAGAAGGAAGAAAGAGGTAGATAGTTTGCAAGGAGAGCTAAGGAAGCTCAAGCCACCTTCCTTCGATGGTGAAAGAGAAGGGGAGGATGATGCCGAAGCATGGTTTCTTGGGCTCATGAGATATTTCAGTTGCATAACTATTTATCAAACCTGGAAGCCAGGATTGCCACCTACCATTTACACGGAAAAGCTGTAATGTGGTGGGACCAACTAAAGCAAGTGGAACATGTTAATGAAAGTAGGATCACTTGGAAGCAGTTCAAGAAGTACTTCCAGAAGGAGTACCTCTCAGAGCATTTCTATGACAAGAAAATGCAGGAGTTCTTTGAACTCAGGGTTGGAAGCATGACTATTGCAGAGTACGAGAAGAAGTTCTTGGGATTGTTAAAATATGTCAAGTTCATTGGTGATAAGAAAGTGAAAATACAGAGATTTCTAAGTGGATTGCCAACCTTTTATAAGGAAAAGATCAAGTATGATGAGCCTAAGACCTTGATTGAGGCCATCAGGAAGGCTAAATACCTGCATGATCAAGGCCAGGGAAGAGAATCTCTGCAGAAATCTTGGAAGGACAAGAAGAATAAGAAATCCGATCAAAGGAGGAAAGGATTCAAACCCTCCTTCAATAGGAACGATCCTAATAGAAATCATCAAGATTAGTATGCTAAGGGGGATTCCAAGAAAGAAGATCCCTTGGGAAAAAGGGGAAGACGACCAATCCAATGCTCAAGATGCAAGGAAGATCACCTGTACAAGGAGATCCCACACAGAAAAGACAGAGTGAAGATTGTGCACCA
The DNA here is from genome assembly GCA_009831015.1 of Picea engelmannii. Lineage (NCBI taxonomy): Eukaryota > Viridiplantae > Streptophyta > Pinopsida > Pinales > Pinaceae > Picea > Picea engelmannii. The sequence goes on along the minus strand of ML830530.1, from coordinate 33,450 downwards.
CATCCAAGAGGCTACAATAGTTGAAGATATGGGAAGAATCTATGCAACTTTAAATGATCGACAAATAGAGTACCAGTCCAATATGATCGAGGTGGAAGGTAAGATCATAAATCAGCCTGTTACTATTTTGATTGATTTAGGAGCAAGTCATTGTTACATTGATCCTAAGATAATGGATAGATTTTATTTGGAGAAAAGTAAACTTGGAAAGACGAGTTTGGTTCAGTTAGCCACTGGAACCAAAAGAAGAATCCATGATATGGTCAGAAGTTGTTCCATAAGTCTTAATGGAGTGAATACTAGTACTGATCCGAATATCATACCATTGGGGTCTTATGATGTTTTGATTGGGATGGATTGGTTGGACACGCATCAAGCTGTCCTAGATTGTCATAACAAGACATTTACATGTCTTGATGGAAATGGAAAATAGAGCACTGTGAAAGGAGTTCCAAGACCCATCTCTAGAAGGGAGATTTCAGCCTTACAACTGAAAATATGTTTTAGAAAAGGATGTCAGTTGTATGCAACTCATGCAGAAGAGCCAGTTGATGCAAAGGGGCCAAGCCTTGAAGATTTCTCGGTACTAAAAAAATTTGAAGATGTATTCCAAGAAATACCCGGATTTCCACCAAGACGGGAGATAGATTTCTCAATTGATTTAGTGTCAGGAGCTGCCTCGGTGTCAAAAACACCTTACAAAATGAGCACACCAGAGCTAAAAGAATTACAAATGCAGTTGGAGGAATTGTTGAAGAAAGGGTACATACGTCCAAGTGTTTCACCTTGGGGAGAACCAGTACTTTTTGTCAAAAAGAAGGATGGAACCTTGAGGCTGTGTATTGACTTCCGACAACTGAACAAGTACACTATAAAGAACAAGTGTCCTCTACCTCGAATTGATGACCTCTTTGACCAACTAAGAGGAGAAAATATATTTTCAAAGATTGACCCGAGGGCGGGATACCATCAGGTAAGAATCAAGGAAGAAGACATTGATAAGATAACCTTAAGGACCAGGTATGGGCATTATGAATTTGTAGTGGTGCCTTTTGGACTGACCAATGCATCGGATGTCTTCATGTGCTTAATGAATGGCATATTCAGAAATTATTTGTACAAGTTTGTCATAGTATTCCTGAATGACATACTTATCTATTCTAAGTTTGAAGAGGAGCATGAACATCACTTAAGATTGGTATTGCAAGTACTGAGAGAACATTAGTTGTATGCCAAGTTGAATAAGTGTTCTTTTTATCAAAAGCAAATCCATTACTTGGGATAGATTGTTTCAGAGTAGGGCATAGCAGTAGATCCAGAGAAGATCGAAGCCATTAGAGGATGGCCAACACCCAGAAATGTGTCAGACATTAGATATTTTATGGGATTAGATGGCTACTACAGAAGGTTCATAGTAGGGTTCTCTAAGATTGCTCATCCGATCACTTCTTTGCAAAAGAAGGGAACTAAATTTGAGTGGACACTCAAGTGTGAAAAGAATTTTAATCCGTTGAAGGAATTACTTACTAGTACGCCTGTGTTAAAGATTGCTGACCCAAATGAAAGTTTTGTGGTATGTACAAACGCTTGTAAGGAAGGAATTGGGGGAGTCCTCATGCAAAATGGACATGTCATTGGATATGAGTCTAGAAATATTAAGGAACATGAGAGGAACTATGCCATGCATGACTTGGAACTTGCTGCCATTGTTCACGCCTTGAGGATGTGGAGGCATTATCTCATGGGGAAGAAATTCGAATTAAGAACAGACCACATTGGCCTGAAGTATCTTTTCGAACAACCAACCTTGAATTCCAGGAAAACAAGATGGCTAGAGTTTTTAAGTGAATATGACTTCGATATCAAGCATATCAAGGGAGAGGAGAATAAAGTTGCCGATGCACTTAGTAGAAGAGTGCATATCATGTATGCTACTACTGTCAGTATGCATCAATCAGACTTGAAGAGCAGAATTTGAGATGGTCTTGTTATAGACCAGCATTACCTATAGGTAAAGGAAAACTTGCAGCAAGGAGATGTACAACAAAAAAAAATGAGTATGAGATAAAGGAAGATGGATTACTCATGCATAAAAATAGAATCTATGTTCTTAGTTCTGGAGAACTGAGGAATGTGGTACTGAAGGAAATGCATGATGTTCCTTATGCTGGACATCCCGGATACCAACAAACAATTACAGCAGTAAGAAGCCAGTTCTTTTGGCCGAGAATGAAGAAGGATGTTGCTGATTACATTGCTCGATGTATGGAATGTCAGAAGGTGAAGCTTGAGCATAGGCACCCAATGAGTTTGTTGCAGCCATTGCCAATCCCCGAGAAGAAATGGGAAATGATCACCATGGATTTCATCACATGATTACCCAGAATGAATAAGCAACACGATTCGATCATGGTGGTGGTTGACAAATTAACAAAGATTGCTCATTTTGTGTCTGTGAAGAAAACACATACAACGACTAATATTGCAGAAATTTTCATGAAGGAAATTGCTAGGTTGCATGGGATACCTAGGACAGTCGTCTCGGACAGAGATACGAAGTTTACCTCCAATTTTTGGAGGGGATTGTTTAAAGGATTTGGGAAAACAGACAGATATCATCCCAGAAGGGGATCCTTTAAAGGATTGTTTAAAGGATATCATCCCCAGACAGATGGGAAAACAAAGAGAGTCAATCGAATAATTGAAGACATGCTGAGAATGTATGTGATGGATAAGCCATCTAAGTGGGAAGATTACTTACACTTGGTTGAATTTGCATATAATAATGTTTATCAAGCTTCATTGAGAATGAGCCCATTTGAAGCCTTGTATGGTAGGAAATGAAATACTCCATTGAGCTGGGACAACCCAATAGATATAGTGGTACTTGGTTCGGAGTTGCTCAAGGACATGGAAGACTAGGTGGTCAAGATTAAGCTGAATTTAAAGGGAGCTCATGATAGACAGAAAGTTTATGCAGACAAGAACATGATAGTTAGAGAATTTAAAGTAGGGGAGCATGCACTTTTTAAAGTGAATCCCAAGAAGAGCTCTTTGAAATTGGGTAGTTGTGCCAAGTTGACAGCCAAATTCCGTGGTCCATTTGAAATATTGGACAGAATAGGGCCAATTGCATACATGCTTGCATTGCCTACTTCCATGAATGTGCATAATCTATTTCATGTATCTTTACTAAAGAAATATGTACATGACCCTAACCATGTTATTGATTGATTTCTAATTCAGGTAGAGATAGAGGGAGACTTTCAGGTTCAACCAATGCGGATATTGGACAGAAAAATCAAAATGCTCCGGAATCGAGTTATAGAGATGGTAAAAGTTCAGTGGACCTGCTATGGTCCTGAAGATGCTACCTAGGAGCATGAAGATGCCATGCGGGCAGAGTACCTGGAGCTTTTTGAATAAATTTGAGATTTTGATCTCTATTTTGTATGTGCACCGAGGACAGTGCCAAAATAAGGGGGAGGGGATGTAACACCCCAGGTTTTGAACCCCCCATTTTAAATAATGTATTGTTACAATGCTGAGAAGCCTGAGTTCCCAAACAATTATTAAAGGGCCAATATGCCCAAGAAATGTAATGTTTTGATCATCATTAATAATAAACACATCACTGGCTGCTAGACGGACAAGGACTAGAGTTATAGGGGGCTATGATTCCACAAGAGAGGGGGCTTTGGAGGCTAAATGTTTATTCCTATTTTAATTATCTTTTTGCCTAAGGGAGGGGATCAATTACGTGATTTCTTGGGGAGGCCATGAGGTTCTTGATTTCCCCACGAAATACTTAAACCCGCCCCTGGTCCGATTGTGGGGTTGGTCATTGGCTCATCCGCTCTGTCACCTTTGCGTTACCCCATTCTTTCCCTCACGCACCCCTCATGCACTCCCATGCACTCACCTACCTCCTACATCCATCCTCACCCGCGTCTTGGTCTCAAGAAGGGGGACCAAACTGCTGAAGAATTAGCCATGGGATAGTTGACTGTAATGGTCATTGGTGTGATCCAGTCGTTCCTTGAGGCTTTCATGTCTGAGATGTAGTGGCCTGTGTCCAGCGTTGCTCATAGCAGGGAGTCCTGAGAGTTCCAACATTGAGATTCTGGACCAGTTGCGCTGGAGACCCGAATAAGGAGAAGGACTGCCTGAGGGACTGCATGGCAGAGAAAGGTGGAGGTCCGTTCTCTTGGGTGGTGCAAGCTAGGTAGAAGAGAGATGGGTACTTGGATTGATGTGGGTGCTGGAGAGCCTGTGAGAGCTTTAGTGATAACTGGTTTGGGGAAGTTAAGTAACACTATGGAACCGTCCTTGTGGATTCATAGCCCTGGCTTGGGGGTGACGCTGCTGTTGAGATTTGGAGCAGTAGTGTCTACGGTTGGGTGGAACGTCCTTGGTCTGCAACCAATTGGTGTCATATTTTATAAAGATAAGTGCTCTCTGTTGTGATGTTATTATCCATGTATGAATTTTTTTCCGATGTATATTTAATTATCGTTAATTGAATATTTAGAATATGCATGCTCGTTGGATATTGTTGTGCATGTTGTTAATTCTATTGTCTTATGCATCCTTAATAAATAAAGAAGGTATCGGTATGAGAATGAAGTCCAAGGGTGGGCTTGCAGGTAGCATACCCCGACCTGTGGCTAGCTGGGTATGTTACAATATACATAGACAGTTGCAGCATGGACCTGCAACCAGTCATGTGGACCGATGACATACGAAGAGAAGTCAAAGTCCACCTGAGATACGAAAATGTGGTCCCATAAGTGGCCACACTAGGAGGAGTACCTCAAGGAAGGCCCAACTTGGAAGCAGGGGACACTCAATGGGAGAGTCCTCCGGAAAGGAAACTGGCAACTCCGAGGGATCCTCTAGTAGTAAAACTAGCTCACATTCTCGAAGGAGAGAAAAGAAGCGAAAACATTCCAAAATTCATGACCCTGAAGAGTTGAAGAAATCCAAACCACCCTCTTTCAATGGAGAGATTGACAAAGGGGAAGAGGAAGAGGCTTGGATGCTTGGTTTAAAGAAATACTTCAGAGTCCATGACTACTCTGAAAACTTGAAGGTTCAAATAGCCATCTTCAACCCGAATGGAAAGGCTTCCATTTGGTGGGAAGACCTTAAGAATGTGAAAGGAATCCATGAAGATGACTTATCATGGAAACAATTTGATAAACAATTCAAGAAGAAGTACATGTCAGAGAAATACTTTGATGGAAAAACTAAGGAGTTCTATGAACTCAAGCTGTGACAACTCATCATAGAGGAATATGTCAATAAATTCCTTGGGCTGCTGAGGTATGTACCCTACATAAAGGATGAAAAGGTAAAAGTACAATGATTTATTAGCGGGTTACCTCAGACCTACTGGAAAAATATTGAGTTTGACAAGCCAAATACCTTAGAATACATTATCCGGAGGGCAAGGTATTGTTATGAACAACTCGAGAGTCAGACAGACCCTTGCGGGGATTAAAAGAAAAAGTGCGGTTCAAGATTTAATAAGAAGGGGTTAAAATCCTCAAAATTTAAAAACTATAGGAATGACTCTAGGATAAGCCTTCCTACTAGAAGTGTATATCATCAAAATATCCCCTCCCAGAGTGGAAATAAACCTTTTGGAGCAACCCCAAGAAAGACTGATAGCCCAAAGAAGGAACCCTTGAAATGTTGGGGTTGTGGAGAAGAACATCTACTGAGGGACTGTCCACACAGACATCAGAACAGTAGGAGAGTCTACAACATACAAGAAGCTATCACTATCAATGATGTGGCTAGGAGCATGCCACAGATTTATGCAGCCATGGATAATAAACAATCCAACCACCAAGCTTCAGTGGTGGAGATGGAAGGTATGATCACCAACAATCTAGTTTCTATTTTAATTGACCCTGGTTCTAATTTGAGTTATGTGGCCCCTCAGATCATTGATAAGTGTAAACTGCAACCAATTAGACATGTTAAGCCATGGTTGGTACAACTAGCCACTGGAACCAAAAGAAAAGTAGCAGAGGTCATACAAGCTTGCCAATTCATCATGGATGGATTTCCCACCCAAGATACCCTTAACATACTTCCCCTAGGATCTTATGACCCGTTGGTTGGAATGGACTGGCTAACTGCTTATAAGACTAAGTTGGACTGTTACCATAAAACTTTGGAGTGTGAGAATGGAGGAGGGAGAAAAATGACCCTCCAAGGGATTCATAAACATGTCTCAGTAAGACGAATATTATCCCTTCACATGAAAAAGTATTATAGAAAGGGATGTCCTCTATACACAATACAGGTGTTGGAATATGTTGAGGATGACAAACTAAACCTAGAGGACCACTCCATATTAAGAGAGTATAGAGATGTGTTTTTAGAAGAGGTACCGAGTCTACCTCCGAGAAGAGATATTAACTTCTCGTGTAATGTCCCCACTTTGGGACATCATCACAAGGCAGAGACTTATGATGACCAGAGTAGCCAGATGGATGTTATAGCGAGTACATGGGTATTTGAGAGGCATTGTGGGGTCCAGTTGGCATTTATCATCATATTCCATCATTATGAGCCATTCCGCACATGTTGGCTTTGGTTTCGTTCCATTCCGACGATTTCCATGATTTTGAGTATTTTGAGCTATAAGTTAATTAAAATCACTGAAGAGGGCATTTTGGGCACATTACTTGGAGGAACCTCTCAGTGTAATAGCTCATTGGAATTGGGAGGAGTAGCACTACAGGATGGGATGGGTAGAAGTGACTTTCAGTGGCCAGGGAAGCCACAAGGAGAGATAAGGATATTTTCAGAGGTAAAAAGGTTAATTAATTAATTAAAGTAATTTGATTAATTAATTAAATATTAATAAAATGAAAGTCACTTTGGAAGGACAAGGTGAGCCAAAAAGTATAAAAGGAAGGCAAGGGCCTCTACTCATCATTCATGTATGATCTTATTTTGATTTCCGACTTCTAGCTAGTGAGCCCAATATTGGGGGTTTTGAGGGTTTTGACATAACAAACCCTAGAGGACGATTCGATGGTGAAAGATTCCACCTATATTGTCCCAAGCTTGGTCTTGGAGATGCAATACTCTCCCACACCATTCTAGT
>ML830530.1:0-16135 GCA_009831015.1 Picea engelmannii | reverse complement strand
TATTTATAAATGGTTTTTGTGTGGAATGGTCATGATATGTATATGCACTTATCTCTTTGTGAACTTATGCTTATGAATGATAGTCTGTATGCCCCCAACTTAGTTCCTGAGGCTTCTTGAGACATAATCTTGTAAGACGACCGAGATAGGAGATATCATGTCAATCTGAACCTATCCGTCCGAATAGGATACCTCGTTTAGACTCCTTGCCGTGCGACCGAGATTCTAGGCCCAAGTCCTTAACCATTTCATGATAAATCTCAGGAAGGATAGCAAAGTTCAAGCCTTGAAAGGGGAGGTCTCTTTGTTTGGAAGACAAGCGGATGAGATCCGTTCGAGAGAACCCATATGACCAACACCTAGGAACCATAGGCTAAGCCTGAGGAAGCTAAGACCTCTTGGTTTCGGAGCTCCGGAAGTCTGGGACTTCAGAGTATGACCGACCTTACCAGCCTTATACTGGTCAAAGGTAACCAGGAGACTCGGTTTTCCATAAGGTTGACTGATGTTAGGCAGTTTCCCAGGTGGTTAGGTGAACCTAACTTATCAACTAAACCGGGATCCAAAACCTTGAAGGTCGGAGCCGCGAAGGACCCGGAACCATAGATCGAGGGACCCTTCAGGTTCTTTCCCAACTGTCGATATACTGGGGGGCATGTGGTGCTATCCCCTTTAATTTGGAGATTGAGCACTTCGGGAGATAAGAGGAGGTTGCATCGCAACACTCCCGAACGTCGAATCATCGAGGCAACAAGAGCCGTAGATCTATAAACCTACGTTGTCTGATCTCGACCATGAGATATAAGGAATGTTAGAAGCTTGCCAGTCCGTGGTGATGTGGTACAGTGAGGTCACCCAGGGTGATGTGGACCCCAACTTGACATGCCACGTGTCACCCAGATTCGTTTGTATCACATACCCTATAGGCCCATTGGAATGTAACACGTGTCAATCCTTGGTATGTGTCCGTCTAACCAATGTGGTTGGTGAAGTGACTTGGCCTCCGGGAGTCCGGGACTTCGAGACTCCAAAGGATTTGGGATGTAGCATTGTAGAGAGGTCGAAATGATCCGAAAGCTGAAGCCACGTGGTAAGCTTACGGGACTTCGAAGGTTCAGAACTCCGGGCGGTCTCGTGCATAGATAATAAGAGGCGTGAAGCACCGAAGCGTCGAATCCCTCCACAAATGACATAGGAGAAAGGGAGTAAGTCCAGTCATGAGATCGAATTGTGGATGGTCTTCCACCATGGAGGAAGTAACTTGGAAATAATATGTGTGAGGTGGATCCACGTGGCCCTCCACCAATGTACGCCCAAAGAAATTTGGGGAGATATATCCTCTAGTTCTGGGCTCGATCTTGAGCATGGAGACCGTGGTTGGGAAACTCTAGACGAGCAGAGTGTGGTAGAGACCTCGAATGAAGGATTTGATCACTTAAGGAGAATGAAATTTTGAGGCCTCATCCCTAGGAAAGCCCCTCAGTGGTCGGGTGTGTTACACATTCTGTACCAGTAGATTCCTAACATCAGGGTAAAGAACAATGACTATAGTCTTAGATTTGAGAAAGAACGACCTGAAGTGTTTGACAACTTTAAATACAACATAGGCTTGTTTTTCCACTTCATGGTATTTCAGTTCTGCTCCTTGTAAGCTGGAACTCATCAAAGCTACAAGGAATTCATCTCCTTCCTCGTTATTTTGTGTTAAAAAAGCCGTGAACACGATATCTAGTGTGAAGGTGTAGAGGTTGAAATCTTGACTAAAATCCAGGCTTAACAATGCAGGTGCTTGTGCTATATCTGTTTTGATCTTATTGAAAGATTCTTTTTCTTTGGACCCTCATTTGAATTCAACATTCTTTTTTATCATGCCTTGCATAGGTTTCACTGTTTCGACAAAACTAAGGAAGAATCATTTTACAAAGTTGATCCTTCCCAGGAATGACTGCATGGATTTCTTTTTTTTAGGGGGGGGGGGAGATCTTTGCAATTGGTTCAGTTCTCTCAAGTTCGATTCTCATGCCATGCTTGGAAACAATGAATCCTAACAATTTTCCTTTGAAATCAACAACAAAAAAATATTTCTTAGGATTGAGAGAGATGTCGTGCCTTCTGCATCTATTAAATACTTTCTTCAAATGAGTTATATGATCTTTTCTATCTCTTGAAAAGATGGTAACATCATCGAGATACACCACTGCACATTCTCCAAGTAGACCCTTGAAGTCAATGTCCATGGCCCTTTGGAATGTTGCTCTGACATTAATGAGACCAAACGACATATTCCTGTAAGCATATGTTCGCCACTTGGTACGAAAAGCTGTTTTTAGTTGATCATCACGGGCCATTAAGACTTGGTTATAACCAGAAAAACCATCTAAAAGGGAGAGCATCTCAGAGCTGGATACACATTGCATGATTTGTTCCATCGGCGGAACAAGGTAATTAACCTTCTCTAAGGCTCTGTTCAGGTTCCTGAAATCAATACAAAGCCTTATATCCCCATTCTTTTTCCTTACTGGCACTAAGTTGGAGATCCATTGCATGTGCCTAATTGGGAATATGATTTGGGACGCTAGCAACTTATTCAATTCTGCTTTGACCTGAGGCTCAAGGTTGGGGTGCATCTTCCTCAGCTTTTGTTGGAATGGTTTCGTCATAGGATTCATGGGAATTATGTGTTGTATGATCTTGGTGCCATATGTCTTGAGATCCTCATAGGTCCAAGAAAATATGTCTTTGTATTCCAAGAATAATTTGATGTAAGCTTGTTTTTCTTCAGGAGAACATTTTTTTCCTAGATTAATGTTTTGGGGTGATGTATTCTTCCCCAAATTCGCCACTTCTAATTGCATGGATGAACTGCTGGTTTTACAATTGATGAATTTCCTGAACTTTTCTTGGAGATCATAGAGTCTTTCCAATCTCACTACATTCCTTGGGATACAGTTAGTTGAACCTAATGTGCTTTATGATTGATATGAAACAGAAATATCCGAATTCACCAGCTAGTCATGTTGGCTTTCATCGATGATAGAGTCCCTAAAGTATCTTTGAGATGTAATAAATTTATCAGCTGGTGGTCGTCATCAAAGAGTCTCCAATTTGCAATATTATCGAGAATTGAAGGTTTGTATAAAATTTCAACAGGAAAAGTGTCAGACATCAATCCGTCAGAGGGTATAAACTTGGACGCTACATTGGCTAGCAAATGAACGTCACAATTTAATGAATGAGGAACTGAACTAATATTAAATGCAACAAAAGATTTGATTAGTTCCCAAACCTCAAGTTGATAGTTTTTCAAATGGCTTGAAAGACAATGAATGGTGTTTCTTACCTGTTTTATTATAATTTCGGAATCACCGAATACCTTGATTTTCTCAACTTTCAAGTCTACTTTTTTTAACCCTTGCAACAAGGCCTCATATTCAACAATATTATAATTTATTGGTGCATGGGAATTCTAGTTTGCATGCGATTAATTTTTTTCTTCATGTCGAGTCTTTCAATATGCAACCAACACCTGCACCTTCCAAAGATTTGGATCCGTCAAAGAATAGAGTCCATATGTTAGGATCCCCTTTTTTGTTGCAACATTTGATTTTAAGTTTTCATATATATATTTTTTGTTTTGGTGGGGTTAGTCGAGTTAACCATCATTTCTAATCTACCTCTACAAACTATGTTAGGTTGTACATTAGAGGAACTGTTGGCTTGATCAATTATATTACAGTGGGGCTCAACAATATGGGTGCAATGAAGGATTTCAGATTGTGTTAGATTCCGTAAGAGATGATGGTTCAATTGTGAAATTCTCAAAAAACGTTTCATATGAATAATTACCCAAAATTGAATTGTTAAACATTACCGGTTCATTTGGGTCATTTAGGTCAGTAACGACATGTTTCATATACCTTTCCCTATCAATCCTGATCTTATTCATTTTACCATTATAAAGGAGCCATAAATGGGACCAGTTGGTAGCAAAGTAGCCATTCAACATAGCTAACCAATCTTGACTTAATAGCATGCCATAGTTGTTTGGTATGTCTACTACTATTATATATATAGTTTGATGAACTTTTGGATTAATAAACATCCCGATCAAGATTTTTTTCAATTCTCCGATAAATTTAACTTTGGTTCTATCTAGCTGAATAATCTGAATGTGAGATGGTCCAAGTTTGACATTAAGCTTCTCATAGACCTTTAGGGGCATGACATTAGATGAAGCTCTCGAGTCCACCATGTAATTATGGACATTTCTATTAAATATTTCAAAAGTAATGAGGAAAGGAGGGGTGGTAGATCTGGATCTTTGACCAGTTAAAGAGGCATTAGTCACAACCTGACTTTTAGATGGAGTGCTATTGTTAGCAGGATTTACCTTGGTGGTTTCTTTATTGGTTCCAACATTTACTTCCTTTGTGCCAGAGGAAGTTTTTCCTTGCAGAGTTCTGATAAAATTCTCTTGAATTTGTGGAATCTTCATAAGTTCAAACAAATAAATGTTATCTTTTGTCTTCTTCATACCTTCTAGGAAGTCATATTCCAACTTGGCCAAGGGTGTGGATGAAATATTGGGTTTCACTGTTTGATTTATCGTCTCGGGATTGGAAGGTGTGGTTTTGGAGGAATTTGGAGTAGTATTGGTCGAAGAAGATGATTGTTTGGGAGTGGAAGTAGCGGGAGAAGTAGAATTGGTGGTACCAAGGGTGTCATTGGAAACCTTCTTATTGGCACTCCTAGTGGTAACGACGTTTTGTGAGATGTGCACTTCTTTAGCTTCTTCATATTCACCAGAAGAAATGTCCCAAAACAAGTTTAACTGTTGTTCTATAGGCTCGTTAGATACCTGAGGTTGTTCTTGTTGTTTTCGACGTTCTCCTCCCTCATCACCGACTTCAGTCATATTCTATGTTTCCCAAGTTTGGAGGGCATGGAAAATATCCTCCATGCTAATGCCTTCTGTATGAGAAGGGGTGGTTTTGTTGGTTGGTGGCTTGTTATTATCTTTCTTGGGGGGAAACCTAAATATTTTTTTTCTGGCTAGAGGATCCCTCTTCACTACCGTTTTTCAGGTCTACTAGGCCGTTGGATAAATTCTCAATGATCCTTCGAAGATATTCCATATCCATTGAATCAAAAGGCTTCTTATGTTCACTGGGTTTAGACTCAAAAAATTTACCTTTACCCTTATCTTTGTCTTTAAAGGGTTTTGATCTAGAACTACATGTTAAACTCATCATATATTTTTCAAACTTAAGGGACTCTTAGAATGCTTCTTCTAGAATGCCTTTCTCATAATGTTTTACATACATGGCCATGGACATAGGAAAAAAAGAGGTGTAGAATTCAATAGTTACGTCTTCAACAGGTTTTGAGGCACACAAGATTATTTTAACAGAGTAGGGAAATGTTGATTGTAATCAGTAACCAATTCTTTCGAATCCATAATGACTCTTGAGAGTTCTAGAACCCGAGTGGAAGGTGTTTTGTTTTCCCCAAACTTCCCGAGGAAATCTATTTCAAAGGTTCTCCAATTTGGAATGGAGGCTTCTTCTAGAGAGAAATACCATGTCGAAGCTTTCTCTTCAAAAGTAAGGGGGAACAAACGACATGAGACATATTCACGGCGAATGATCTGTAACCTAATAGTGAATAAGAATTTCTTCACATGGTTTTCAGCTGAATCCTTTTTGTCGGGGTCGAATTTAGGTAGGAAGTTTTCAGGGTGTCTTGGAATCTCATGTTGGATCCCTGGTACAATGACTGCATCATCTAACAACCAGGATTGGTAGGGGGGAGGATTCTGGTTTGTATTCTCTCCAACCATGTTTGGAGGTTGATACACAATGATCTGATATGGGTTATTTTTAGGTTTGCCCTCAAACTCGTCTATTTCTTCGGAGTTGTCCTCCGAATTATCTCTAGGAGTGTGAGGGAGATACTCAAGAGGTGAGGGTGGTCTACCTCCTACTACACCAACTAATCAATAATATTCAAGATCAAAATCATAAGACTCGGGAAAATCAGAAGTATCCTCAGGAACATGATATTTAGGGGTCCCAACCGACTGGTTTTCTTGATAGGGGTTTGGGTCAACGAAAAAGGGATCTATATGTCGAAGGTCTTCCTAATTTTCAGGCAGAGAGTAGCTGTCTGGTCTGCCTGCAAAGTTGTCTAATCAGGGTACGATTGGTTTGCTCGGTTGAATGTTTGATTATAGCTTCAATCCCCGAGATGGTTAGGACATGAGGTTGTGGGGAAGAAAATGATGGTTCATGATGAGTGAGAGTGCGGTGAGTGCTACCCTGAGCTGGTGTGTTCACAACATAATACGAAGGAAATCCAGTATGTCCAGAGCAAACTTGGTGGAAATCACTTGTCGAGGAAAAGCTTGCTTGCAGGACAAAACATCAAGGGTTTGAGATTTTTTTTGTAGCCATTCAATTCAGTGGACCTCCTTCTAGCGCCATTTCTGTTGACGAGTCAAAATGACCCTTTCAATCAGATGAGGGAGAATGCCCAATGGCAAGTCCCAATTAGACCCACTCTCGTTTGGGGTAGCATTTATGACCAGATTTTGGCATGGTTACCAAACTAACTAAAAATACTAACTAAATATGAATCCGAGAACCGAAGTTTCTCAAATGAATTAAAATTAAAATTCTAACTAACTAAAATTAAACTAAGCTAGATGATTATTGTTCTAATATGCAATCTCTAACTAATTCTAAACTAACCTACCCTGATCAGGAGCAAACTAAAAAAAATGAATACAATGAAATATATGTATCACTCGCATAGAAGAAATTCATAACACAAGTAATGTACAAGTTCAATAGCATAACTTGTTAGAATCAATAAATTTATTAGTTAACTATATTATGCTATCGATGTACTCATTCTGAATACCATGGTAACTGTAAACTGCAAACATTAATTCAGAAGTAATTCATCAATCAATATTCACAAACTACAGTAAGAGACATGCATAAATAGAATAGTCACATTCATACACATCAACACCATAATCTCCAACTAGAATGTCTCTTAGTTCAAATTAACTTGCAGTAGAAATATTGTCTTGCTACATTTCGAAACCAAAAGCTCTTTCAAATGGACAATCCTCCTTTTTATAGTGAGGAGTGATCGTTTACAATCGTCATCTTTGCAATCATGAAATTAGGGTCATTTTACAAAAAAGGGGTTCTTCATATTCTGAATTCAAAATTGAGATTACAATAACTGAAGTAGGCGACATCTAGAAAAAAATGTGAAATTTGTAATCATGAACTTCCCCGTTCTTGTAGTTGATCTTGGCATTCTTTCCAGATGGAATGATCTCTTAATATGCTCTCAAGTTTTCTTGATTGTAATATCTCCAAGACTGATTCTTCGTTGAAAACTTTGGTAGATACTTCTTGATATAACTGCTCTGCTGTGTTCTTGATAAAGGATTGGATTTTGTTGGTGAGCCAGGCGGGTTTCAACATGTGTTCTCCAATTGTTTTTTCCTCAAATTGACATAGATTCTAGATGTTCGCCTGGATGGATTTCTTGTCATCCTCCACCTCAACCATTCTGGCGCTAGTAGATTTTTCATCGATGGACTGTATTGGCCGTACTCCATAGCTTCGCACAAGTGTCAACTGCTTCCCCTTGGGTGGTGCGTGCACTCTTGAAGAGAGGTCTGCTAGTGTCAAAGAGAATATGACATCTAAGTCTTCCCCTCTTCGAATATACCGATAGTGTAGTAGATGGAGGTTTGTGCATATCCTGCCAGGTGATCATCTCCTCTAGGGATTCACTCGCTTCCTAATACCTTTCTTGATTCTCTATCAATGTGATTTTCATCCTGAGTTGTTCTTCTTGCTCAACCCGTATGCTATTTAGCAGATCGAAGATTTCATTCTTCCCTGTCACGAATTCTTCGCTCAATGCCAATGCCTATGCCTTGATAGATTCTACAATGCATGTCGATGCTCTAGTATCCTCTATGGCTATCTTGAGTTTTTGTTTTTTTTCGTTTTTAACTCATTTCTATGGGTGTCCTATTGGATTTTCATCATTTTCTCAAATTCTACATTCATCTGGTCTCTTTGACCTTGTAGGGATCCGTTCATATTTTCTATATTGAGACTCTCAAATGCTTTTACAACTTCCTGGACATCTATAGTGAACTTGTCCTTTACATTTTTCAACTTTGTCCCCAATTCAACTACTTTGTTCTTGGCAGTATTGAGGGCATTGGTTACCTCAAGGACATATGAGGCATTTAGCCCTGCGAAAACGTTGGCTGTTGAAGCTGCATGGACTGCATTTTCTTCAGGATTAGGTCCTACTTTCCACTCTAATACCCTCCTTGTGGATGATCTTGACCTTGTGTCTTCTCCTCTTTTCCTCTTGGCCGATCTCTTCTCGATACTTCTTGTCCTGTTATCAAAGTAGTAGTCTCTAATGGCTACTACAAAACCCTCAAAATTCAGGGCTTGGAAGGAGAAGGATGAATCTCCCGGAATGGTACTTATGGGAGTGTATTATAAAGGAGGTACGTTCACAATGCCCAGGTTGGGCGTCGATGGAGTGCTAGGGGTTTGGTGTGAATTATGCTTTAATAGCTTGTCTTCTTTCTTCCTAGATTCAACCTCGCCCGCTAATCATTTTTCCTCTGCCTCATCAACTAATTTATTGGCTTGTGCTTCATCAACTAACCTCTTGGCTTCTTCTTCCTCAACCAACTTTTTGGCTTCTTATTATTTTTTCTTTTGGAGCGCGGTTTGATGTGCCATGCACTCATGTTCTTTTATGTTTTTCTCCTCCTTATCTTTCCTTGTTTGATAATTTTGTTCAGATTGGAGCCTTTTTTGTTCAAGTTGTTCTTCTTTCTTGGTTTTCTCCTACTCTTTGGTGATGTCAGTGTTCTTTTCTCGCTGAAGCAACCTCTGGAATTGGTTTAGAGTGGCCCTCTTGATCTCTTCTTGTTCAAGTTCAAGCTCCCACTTGGCAGCGTCATGGGGCAACTGGTGTAGGACTTCGTCATAAGAGAGTGTTCCCTTAAACTTATCTTCCTCGAAATCGACCACATGGATATTGGAATGGGTGAGACCATCAAAACTTTCATGGCTGATCGCTAGCTCGTGAGGATCATGGCCTTTAGGCTCTCATAGGCATAGGACTAGCTCTTGTAGGGCCTCTGCTTCTTTCCTTGCATGTTGGCTGTTGAAAATAGTGTAACTTCCAATGTGGATAGGGAACACTGGCCACAATTTTTTGCTACTAGTTTTCAATAGTGTAGTAAATCCTCACCCATGGTTTGGTACACAATTTCCCTCATCAATAAATGGTCTGGAATAAAGTATGGTAAAATTTGTGGGGCTTCGGTGGTCCCATACACCCTGATATATGAATAATATTTATAGAGAAACCAATCGACTATCCTTTTCATCCCATTTCTGGCTTCGAAGGAGATTCTGTGTTTGGGGAAACCAAACAGAACAAAGTGTAAAGGGAGTAGAAATAGATTGCATATATCATAAAAGTGTTGTATGAAATTAACACTCCATAATTGAGAGCAATATACATGGATGGGAGGTTGATTTCGGTCTCAGTTCCACCCCAGGACGAGAAACTGTACAGAGGAGAAAATGGCATCGATAATGTAGGTTGACATATAAAAACATGATTTCTTCATACCTGGGAGATTCTTTGCGTGCAGGCATATGTTGAAAACCAAGAGGTCTGCCCAATTGAATACTTGTCCCGTCTTGACAATGGTGTGTGCCAAAGGAAACCAATCAACTTGAAAATGTGTGCTCTTTTCTTCTCCATATAGGAAGAAGAGCATGGCTACCAAAAACTTCTAGGGAGTCTTGAGCGTGTGGGTAGGAACTAATTTTTTTCCTTGTTTGAGGGTTTCGTCTTCGTCAACCCACCAATGTTTCATGTGCTTTGTTGGTCCTTTGCTTGCTTGGGAAAACCCTTTTAAGAATGGTTGATTTAGAGAGCATGTGGGAGTGGGAGATAATATCTGGATCCGATGTATTTAGGTATGAGGGACACTACCTACTTCCCTTGTTTACTCATGATGCTCACTATTGTGGCATCAAATTTTCTGAGGCACCATTGTGCTGCCTTGTTGTATAGGAAAAGAGTTGGTCGGGCGACTACTAGATGGATACCGCTTCTTAAGATATTCTGGTACACTTCCAAATTCTCGTCATCTGCAGGGAAATATGTAGAATTGAAGATCCTGTATGTTTCTTCATAACCGGGGCAATGGTCTACGCTAATGTGATGATTAATATTAGTAACCAAAGCTTCAACTAGTCGAGATGATGGTCTAGGCCTTGCAGTTGTCTGGAAGTACACCGAGCCCTTCGACATTTTGGGATTCTAGATTGCCATGATCAATTACCAATTGGTCTTATATTATCACGTTGAAATGAGTATCGGCTTAATTAAACAAAACACATTAACTGTAACAACAAAAATAATGTTTAAACGACAAAAATGAGTTACCTGTAATTAAGTGATTACAGTGACTGTGCAACAACACTCAGTAAAAAAAAGAATTAAGACATAACATATGCTTCACTAAATTACGGCGTAAGATATGTCTGAAGATGGGAGTTTATAGCTCACAATGCACATTAAACCAACACAAACGTGCCATAACTCGGGTGTGTATGAGAATCTTTCTAGATCCGACCTTAACTTGTGTTATTAATGCCCATTATTTCTGTCATTAATTCTCATTAAGGGTGATGGATGCCCAGATTCGTGTATCAGAGGTGTTGTGAGGCTAAGTTTAAAATAATACTTTTATCGGAGTCACGCATTCAGAGAGTGAGGGATCACAGATTATTTCGAGCTCCGAATGGAAGGGTATCGAAAGTATATTCTCTTATACATGAAAAAACATGCCAACCTGATCCATATGCAGCGTTACGGGGGAGGTGGGACCCGTCGGGGTCTTGGCATCAAAGATAGTCAGGGTAAGGTTCAAGCTAAACCCTGAAGAAAAGGTAGCGCAATAATATTCTCTTTTCTAGAAATGTGTGCCAAGCATATTTCTTGTAAGACTTCGAAAAAAATCCATCGGATTTTTAAAGGATGAGGAAATGTTCGAACTCTGATGGAAACAATATCAAAATAATATTCTTTAAGCCTAGAAGAATGTGCTGGAGACGCACGTGGGAGGGCTCGAAAAGGCTATTGGAGTTTTAGCTTCGAAGTTCGAGAGGATGGGGCACAAACTGGACTCCGACGAGAATGTCATCGAAGGAATATTCCTTCGATACCTTAGAAAAAGTGACTAGTCCCGAAAGAAATAAAAGCAACTTATTGAAGATTGATAAATCGAGAAATAGAGTGTCCAATCTTAGGATGCCATTTGGGGAGGTGGCGGTTTGACAGGTCGTACTAACTCGGGGAGGAGAGATGGGTTGGACTTGAATCTATTAATCCACGGGGTGCCACAAAGGGAGTGTGATGGACGCACCAAAGTTATCAGAGTGCGATGATCAGAGTTCTGGATGATGTGTGGAGTGAGAAACTCCGATGGACATGATTCTGAATTAGTGATGACTTAAGCTCATAGTTATTTAGTGAAGCAGGAATGTATGCCTTGTATGGGAGAAAATAGGCACAAAAAGGAGGGACCCATAAAAATTAAAATATGGGTTGTTGTGGGAGGTGAGCCACAACAGCAAGGAAGAGATACTCCAAATTCTGAACATGATGTAGAGGCAAACCAATAAATATTCTAGAACAAAGCAAGCAACTAGTGCTAAATAAGTGACAACATCTAGATCCCATAACAGAGGGGACGAGCATGTGAATGATAGGAAATCAAGGAGCATGAGCATGCACCAT
Organism: Picea engelmannii; assembly: GCA_009831015.1. Taxonomy (NCBI): domain Eukaryota; kingdom Viridiplantae; phylum Streptophyta; class Pinopsida; order Pinales; family Pinaceae; genus Picea; species Picea engelmannii. Next base: position 4,252 of record ML830530.1, on the reverse strand, counting down.
AATTCCCCAAGGAAATCCACTACGAGAGATGATGCAAGTTTAGATCCAGGGAGCAGCCCAAGTGTGTCCCCTGTTAAGAGACATAGGAGAAGGTTTGAGGGAGACATCTTGCAAGGTGAACTCAGGAAAATCAAGCCACCAACTTTCAATGGTGAGCATAAGAATGAAGAAGAGACTGAGGCCTGCATGTTGGAAATGAATAAATATTTCCAGCTGCATGATTATCCCTATAAGGTAGAAACAAGAATTACAACCTACCAATTGCAAGGAAATACATCTATGTGGTGGGATCAACTTAAGGTAGCCAAACACCTTTATGAGAAGATCTCATGGAGGCGGTTCAAAGGATATTTCCAAAAGAAATATTGGTCTGACCATTACTATGAAAGGAAGATGAAAGAGTTCTTTGAACTATAGCTGGGAAGCATGACAATGGATGAATATGAGAAGAGATTCTTTGAATTTTTGAAATATGTGGAATTCATACAAGATGATAAGGTCAAAATTCAAAGGTTTCTGAGTGTATTACCCTCTTTCTACAGTGACAAGATACAATATGATAACCCCGAGACTTTGTAGAATACATAAGGAGCATAAAATATCTTTATGATCAGAGTAGAGGAAGGTCAGTATTCCAAAAAGATTGGAGTGACAAGATGAAGGGTAAAAAGGAGAAAAGGTGAAAATTTTTTGAGCAACCTTTTTTCAAGACCAACTCACAAGCAAATCAACAAGGACAGTCAACCCAAAATGAGCACACGACAACATATTCATTTGAGAAAATTCCAACACAACAACCTGTACAATGTTGGGGATGTGAGGGAAATCACTTGTATATGGAATGCCCTCACAAAGGAGAAAGAATGAGAACTGTTCACAACATTCATGAGGTTGAAACAATTGAAGACATGGGAGAAAACATGTGAAGAATTTATGTATCATTCAACAACAAAGAAATAGAGTATCAATCCCCCATGGTTGAAATGGAAGGTAATATTGATAACCTGTTCATGGTAATTTTAATTGATTTTGGAGCTAGCCATAGTTACATAATCGCTTACATTTTTGAAAGATTTCACTTTTAAAGGAGTACGCATAAGAAATATTGGTTAGTTCAGTTAGCCACAATGGCTAAGAAGAAAATCAACAAGTTGGTTAAAGATTGTCTAATAGACATGAATGGACTCAACACAAAGGTAGATGTGAACATCATACAATTGTGTTTATATGACTTTCTAATTGGCATGGATTGGTTGGAAAAACACCATGTTGTCCTAGACTTTTACAACAAGACAATAATTTGTCTTGATGAGGGAGGGCATCAAGGAAAGATTCAATATATTCCAAGAGATGTAGTTGTTAGAGAAATTTCAGCCATGCAGCTGAAAAAGAGTTTCAAGAAAAGATGTCAAATTTTTGTAACCCATATGGAAGAGGTAGCCAAAGATAAAGCGACAAGCACTGAAGACCATACAATCTTGAGGGATTTTGAAGATGTTTTTGGGGAAATTCCAGGATTTCCACCAAAGATAGATATTGATTTCTCTATTGATTTGGTGCCAGGAGCCACCCTAGTGCCCAAGATACCTTACAAAATGGGCACACCAGAATTGAAAGAGTTGCAGATGCAACTTAAAGAACTTTTGAAGAAGAGGTATATACGCCCAAGTGTGTCACTTTGAGGAGCTTTAATTTTTTTTGTAAATAAAAAGGATGGAACCTTAATACCGTGTATTGATTTCAGACAGTTGAATAAGGTCACAATGAAGAACAAATATCCTTTGCCAATAATTGATGATTTATTTGATCAGCTGAAGGGTGCAATGATTTTTTCCAAAATTAACTTGAGATCAGGTTATCATCAAGTGATGATAAAATAAGAAGATATCATCAAGACAACATTCATGACAAGATATAGACATTATGAATTTGCAGTAGTGCCATTTGGGCTATCAAATGCACCGACATTTTTCATGTTCTTGATGAATGCAATGTTCAAGAAATACATGGATAAGTTTGTAATTGTGTTTCTAGATGACATACTCATCTACTCAAAGACATAAAAAGAGCATGAGAAACATTTTAGAATGTTGTTGCAAGTTTTGAGAGAGCATAATATGTATGCCAAACTAAGTGCATCTTTTATCAAAAAAAGATTCACTACTTGGGGTATATTATTTCAGTAGATGGGATATTAATTGATCTAAAGAGGATAGAGGCCATTAGAGGATGGTCAACACCAACAAATGTGACAGAGGTTATATTATTTATGAGTCTTTTTGGTTATTACCAAAGATTCATAAAATGATTTTCAAAGATTGCAAGTCCAATCACTTCTTTGCAAAACAAGAGAGTGAAATTTGAATGGATTTCCAAGTGTGAATATAGATTTTAGCAGTGGAAAGACATTTTGATAAGTGCGTCAGTCTTGAAGATTGTATATCCGAATGAAGGTTTTGTGGTGTGCACTGATGTGTGTAAATAAGGGCTTGGTGGAGTCCTCACTCAAAATGATCATGTGATATGCTACGAGTCCTGAAAATTAAAAGAACATGAGAGGAATTATGCTACACATGACTTGGAGTTAGCAACAATTGTTCATGTATTACAAATGTGGAGACATTACCTTATGGGGAGAAGATTTGAGCTAAGGACAAATCATTGTGGTCTGAAACATTTGTTTGAACAATCAACATTAAATTCCAGACAAACTAGATAGATGAAATTTCTGAGTGAACATGACTTTGAAATTAAACACATAAATGATAGGGAAAATCATGTGGCTAATGCACTCAACAAAAGATCTCATGAAATGCATATTTCATCCATCAACATGTTCAACACAGATTTAAAAGACATAATTTTAGAGGTTGGAAATTCAGATTAACAATATTTAAAAATAAAAAAAACATTATAGCAAGACAATTTACAACATAAAATTATTTATGATTCTGTTAAGAACCAAATATCAATATAGCATAGAAAAACCTCAGAAAAAGTACTCAATGCCTTGAAAAATAGATAATTTCATATAATAAGACTCTTCCAGGGGGCAACCTCCTTTTATCCCACTTAAATGTTCAAGTACAAGATGATTCAAAATGAAAATGTCTCCTTGGTATATATAGGAGACTAGGAGGTATAATTACAACTAATGGCCTAAAGCCGCCATAAATAAAATAACATTACTAATATAATATGCCCCAATTAAGGGGAAATGAGCCAATATTAAGGCTTAACATGCCCCTCCCCTTGAGACAAGTGTTGTCCACAACGCTTGAGTAATTATGGTTGGAAGTATTGTTGGAGAGTAAACATATTTCATATTTTTATTTTCTGAATATTATGATAAATTTGTATATGTATTTTGGCATTGTGTTGTGCATTGAGGATGATGCTCAATTGTAGGGGAGGAGAAATGTAACATCCCCACTATAATCCCTAGTTTAATTAATGCATAATGTAGATATGAATGTGGCTATGACCAAACGATGTAATATGTGAATTGTAATTTCTATTTTTAATAAAAATAATCTGATGCCAACTATTGGTAAAATGGATAGAGATGAGGACTAGGTTTTCCAAAAGAGAAGATAGTTCCTAAGAGGGGTCCAAAGGGGAATGATTTGTGGGTATTAATCCAAAATCAAATTTATGAATTATATTATTATTTAGGATAACTTTATTTTATGTTTGAGTGTATGAGAGCTCAATCATTGAATACCTGTTAGAGGGTGGGAGTGAGAGTTACATCCCATAGTTATTGGAGAGCACGAGGATGAAGTACAATCAACATTGGGCAGAGTGAGTAGTCAATTGTCTTGGGAAAATAGAGGAAATTCGTATGGGGAGAATTGATAGTTTTTTACATTCAGTTTTGGCATAAACAAATGCATAGAGCAGGGAAAAAAGCACTAGAGCTAGAGCAAGAAAGCTAGGAAAATTCTGGAGCATGTTGGAGTTGAAGATTGAAGAGCTAGATTGTCAAGCCTGAAGAGTGAACTCCTATGGGAGTTTCACTTTAACAAGTGTTTCTATTATTGCTGGTAGTTTTCTTGGCAGTGAGTTCCCAATAGAGAAATTCCTTGTTACCTGTGTCGGAGAGAAGACATTGATAAACAAATGAGACACTTGATGGACTGAGTGTAGTGAAGGGGTACATTCCTTGGGTTGGGAAGGTCAAGGGGAATATAGTTGGAGGAAATTTGGGACAACTGTAGGAGAATACCAGTGAGTTGTGGGATAGTGAGCT
>ML830529.1:16020-35971 GCA_009831015.1 Picea engelmannii | reverse complement strand
CATAGTTGGCCTCATGCCTTTTCAGTTTCCTCAAGATACAGGTGATCACTCGTTAGTCTTGCATCAAGACTCTTCCTAAGCCTTCCTTGGATGCATCAGTGCATACCAAGAAGTGCACGTCCATGTCAGGGACCTTTAGTATCAGTGTTGTCATTAACAACTCCTTGAGCCTGCAATATGCTTCTACGCATTTCTCGGTCCAGACAAACTTCTTGTTTTTCTTCTGCAATTTCGTGATCGAATTTTCTGGACATGAAACTATGCACTTTCGGGACATTCGTCGGTGCAGGCCATTCCATAATAGCCTCAACCTTGGTTGGATCCATGGTGATACCTTAGCCAAAAATGACATGCCCTAAGTAGTGAATCTTTGATTGATAAAATGAGCATTTGGACAACTTCCCATACAATTTGTGCTCTCGCAAACATTGTAGTACCAAGCGTAAGTGCTTGTCATGCTCCTCCATCATCCAAGAGTAAATAAAAATATCGTCAATGAATACTTGGACGAACTTGTCCAATTACTAGTGAAACACCCCATTCATCAAGCTCATAAATACCCCTGGGGCATTTGTCAGTCCAAATGGTAAAACAATAAACTCGCAATGTACAAACCTCATCTTAAAGGTAGTCTTAGGGACATCATCCTCCTTTATCCGTAACTGGTGATACCCTAATCACAAAACGATCTTTGAGAACACTGTCACACCCGTCATCTGATCGAACAGATCATCAATCCTTAGCAATGGATATTTATTCTTGATCATGGCCTTGTTCAATTGGCGGTAGTCAATGCAGAGCCTCCATGACCCATCCTTCTTTCATATGAAAATAATAGATGCACCCCACTATGACACACTTGGATGTATTAGTCCCAGGTCCAACAATTCCTTCAACTTCATTCTCAACTCTTGTAACTCTAGGGTTGACATCCAATAAGGCATTCTAGCTATCGGTTCAGTCCTCAATTTTAGGTCTATAGTAAACTTCAATTCCCTCTCTAGCAAAATCCCAGGTAACTCCCCTGGAAAGACGTCTGCAAACTATCTCACCACCGGAAGGTGTTCTAGAGCTTCTGCTACTCCCTTCTCGCTTAACACAAGGATCTTTTAAATCTTACACCCCTTGCACATGCTCTTCCGTAGCTACAAGGAAGAGATGAAACTCAAGGAAACTCCCCGGTTCTGACCTACAATTACTCGTCTTTGTCCCTCATCATCGACCAAGCTCAATCGTTTAATCTTACAGTTGAGTATTGCCTCATGTGATTCCAACCATTCCATACCAATCATGATGTAATAAGATCCTAAGATCGTGACGTACGGGTTGGAAATAGTGACAAACTCTCCCAAGTTAAGGGTACAGCCTGCAACCTTTCCTCCAAACTTTTGTTTGGCTCCCGAAGCCATCTCTACGAAGCTAAAATCATCCTATTCGTTTGCTTTTAACTTAATCCTTTTTAGTGTTTCACCTAAAATGAAACTCTCGGTAGCAGTGGGATCTATCAAAATACTAAAGGTCTGGTCACCAACAGTACCCGACGTCTCGAGCACAGTCGACTAGTACTATGCCTAGCAGTTATTGACCGCTTCATAAATCTGATGGGCCTTGCCCATATCTCACACGATAGTGGGTCCAGTTGATCCAGACGCTCTAGTCCTCTCCACTGGGTAGTCACGTTGGTAGTGTGGCTCCCCACACGTCTAAAACCCCTTCTTTGGTCCAGTACTCCTGGTACCTGAAGTAGAAGAATAATCCTAACAATAAGTCCAAACTCTAACTTCTTGACCTTAACTTTCTAGGTAACTTGGTGCGGATCATACCAAAGTAGCCTCGTACTTGGGCACCATGCCGCTACCTCATCGCAAGGTTTCGAAGTCGTTGAGCTGACGCTCAATGAATTCCTTAGAAACATAGCTCTCCTAGAGCCGTCCCTCAAACAATTCCCATGACACGTTGCCGACGGGCATGTTCAAAATGGGTAGGAGTGTCTTCCACCATAAAAGAGTGCTCCCCTGCATTCGAAATACCACCATGTGGACCTTCATGCTGGAGGTCGTAAACGCGAAGTGTGAAGAACACGCCTTGCTCTACAACTGTGATTCGACGACACAACCATTTGTGACACTCGTGGACACTAGAAATCACCTGTCTCGAGATCTCTAAGGATGCTAACGGTACTAGCTAGGGCGCGTTGTGGACCCTCAGGGGTGCCCTCTAAATGCAATCTCCACGAGGACACATTAAGGTTTTTACTTAATGCAAGGGTTATCACTCACGGGTTTACTACAGTGGAAATCCTGGTGATCCACAATCGCAGGGTTGAACCTACTATGATACCATATGTAACGACCCCTCTTCGTTACGACTACAAGCAAACAACAATGCAATTTTTTTTTATTTTTTTTTTTGTGTTTTGGAAGAAAGGCGACGACAACAATAGTTAACCACACCATTGACGACGGATGCAAGCTTTCATTCCAGGCAAATGGGCAACTATGACTCCACTCACTAACACAAGGGAAACTTGATGAATCAAGCATAGAACAACAAAGAGGGACGACTACCCGACCGACACAACATGACCATGCCTACAAGCTAAGGGACAACATCCCCATCCCGACGCAACAGCCAAACAACAAGGACTAGAACCTCTAGGAACATGAACCCAATGCCTGAAGGAATTCAACCTATGCGCCATAAACCAACCAATAATGCTTGACAACACTCACATAGAACGCACCGACTCCAGCCAAGTTCTCACTCACCGCTATCCCATAGGGAACACCGCGATCCTGTCATTAGGAATCATGTCGTTCCCAGTTGATAGACGCGTCAATAACCTTGGCACAACATAAGCTATTTGTACCAAGGACTCTAGACAAACTGATGCACTAGGAACCGAATACTGATAAGAAAAACCACACCCATACCCCAACAACAGGTCGACGAAATGACAAAGGAAGAAGACAAGGGATGACGCAAGACAATACACGACATCGTCCCTGACCCAACCAATCACCCAGTCTAAAATAGTCAATGAATACAATCTATTTTAACATGGGTTCCATTCTAAAAGGGGCACGTCAAAGTTACAATTAGTCAATAATGCACCCGCTAATTTAATGTTAATACAATCAATCTTGCAAGTCTAAGTAAGAAATATTTAAACTATAATTATAAATACCATCTAACCTCCATTATAATCAATTTAGAAAGTCTAAAATTGGCAATCTAGTCTTTACTCACCAAACTAATTTTAATCATTAATACAACCTAATTAGGCAATTCTACATTAATCCAAAATCTCCATCCAACTATCCATTAACTTGAATAACAATATTAACAAGCTTAATGTAGGATGCTACTATTATAACACCTATGAACAATTTAATCTCAACATGTAGTCTAGCTATATTGGCCGGACCAATAATACTAGTTGTCTATTACCATTGAGAAGGAAACTGCTAACGACTAACATCGTTGTTGCAATATAAGAAGGAAATTAACATAGCAGTTACCTAACGATTAAATTAGCAATAACAAGGCCATTTACATGATCGTTATCATAACAAGTAATAAATAAATAACAAGGCAATTAACATGTTTATTAACATACCAATTAATATAACAGTAACAAGGCAATTACATGACTATTAACATAACAATTAATAGCTAAATAACAAGGCGATTTCATACTGTTTAACCATTTATATAGATGTGGCAATTAATCAAAAAGAAGGAATATGTTGATCATTAATTCACGGTAGCAAATAACATGGAAATTAATAAGGCAATAATATAGATTTTATCATTGCAATTAACATGGTAATTAATAGTAAAACGCAAGCAACATTTAAGGAAAAATGGTGTCCAATCTAGCAACTGCATTCAACCATTTAAAGGGGAAAAACGTGGTCACACCAGCAGCAAAACACAGTCCCAGTTAATGGCGAATCGTTGTGCCATACCTCAGCAAGCGCATGCTACCAATAAATGGAAATTCATGGGTATTTAACAACAACTCAGTCCATCATTTGAAATAAAAAATGTGGGCATTTAAAAAGACAATCTCAGGCTCTTTTGGAAGAAAAACTGTGGGTATTTAAAATAACAAAATTAGTCTCATTTGCACGCAAAAACGTGGGCATTTTAAACAACAATCTTTGTCTCATTTGAAAGAAAAAATGTGGGCATTTTAAATGGCAAACTCAGTCTCATTTGAAAGAAAAAACATGGGCATTTTAAATGGAAAATATCTGTCTCATTTGAAAGAAAAAACGTGGGAATTTTAAACGACAATCTCTGTCTCATTTGAATGCAAAAACATGGGCATTTTAAACAACAAACTCAGTCTCATCTGAAAGCAAAAATGTGGGCATTTTAAAATGCAAACTCAGTCTCATCTTAAAGAAAAAACGTGGCCATTTTAAACGACAAATATCTGTCTCATTTCAAAGAAAAAACGTGGTCATTTTAAACGACAATCTCTGTCTCATTGAAAGAAAAAACATGGGCATTTAAAACAACAAACTTAGTCTCATTTGAAAGCAAAAACGTGGGCATTTTAAACGGCAATCTTTGGCAACTTTTAAAAGAAAAAACTTTTTTCCATTTCCAAGAAACTAATACAAAATGAAGACATGAATCAATTCATTTTTCCATTTCCAGAATACCAATACAGAATGCAGACATGAATAAATTCATTTTTCCATTGCCAGAATACCAATACAAAATGAAGACATGAATCAATTCGTTTTTCGATTGCCAGAATACCAATACAAAATGAAAACATGAATCAATTTGTTTTTCCATTGCCATCATAGAAATACAAAATGCATACAACAATAAGAGAACCGAAAGGATCCAACCAACCAAGGACAACAATGGAGGTAGACAGCTGATAGGTTCGTACTTCGCTCATCATCCTCGCACAAACAAGTAGGGCGTTGAGATCCATAGGTCTATTAACGTTGAAGTGACGACCATAGATCAGGCTCCTGGCCGACTGCTTAGGCGAGGACTGATGATCTAGAGACGAAGGGAAAACAACCACAATGGTCACAATAAATACACCACAGGGCGTTGAAGACATGTGGGGAAATGAAGGCCATGGGAGTCAATTAATCATTGAGCTAGGCTATAAAAATTTCAATCAATAATCTAGAGAATCAATATACTTACCCAATTAAACAATCATATCATAAGCATAAATCCTACAACAATCTACCATACAAAATGAAGAAAGTGTACCATCGCCTAATCGCCTGCTCTGAGTTGAAGTCCCATGCGCTCCATGGAACTCCCGCTTACCGACCAACGAGACTTCACCGGTACCTCCTATCCAATGATAGGGGTACTCTTCTTCCCCCTTAGCCCCCTGAGTCGCAAAGGGGCCACACATGCTAACCAGAGAATCAACTAGCTTCCATCTCACCTCACAAGGTCGAGCTACCACTCCTCACCGAGCTGGGTATCACAACTCCCACAAGCTAAGTCATTCAAGTAGATATTTCTGCAGTGTAACATTACGCAAAACAAAAGACCCCATCATCCTTCTCCTCCCTCCATTACATAGAGTTTCGAAACCCTTGCTTTCCCAAAATCCCATTTAAATTAATGTTTAAAAAATAATTCCTAAAAATTCCTCTCCGTACAACTGTCACCCATCCCCTTCATTCCTCCATAAATTAATTTCTTTAATTAATTAAATACCCTTATTTCCCTCACCCACCTAGAGTCACTCCTAGATTCGCTCCTAGGTGTCCCCAAATTCTCTTACAGTTTTTAATGACTTTCACCACTATTCATTTGATAGCTTAGTTTAAAATTAGAAAGTTCTTAAATGGTAGATACCTTACTAAGTTTGTCTTTCTTCTTTTTCCCTTGTGTTTCCCTTTTCTTTTTATGTTTCCCTCTTTTCTTAGTTTCCTAATTATTTTAGATTTCCTCTTTCCCCTTTTTATTTAGAATTCAAAATGGTAGGTGTGGAAGTTACCTTTTTCCATTTTCCCCCCTTTTTTCTTTTTAAACAATTATTTATTTTATTTTAATTTTTATAAATATATATATATATATATATATATATATATATATATATTTGTTTTCTTAAAAGGATAGAGAAAATTTTTCCACTAGTATAATTTAGACCTAGACTTTAAATTACGTGGGTGACATTTTATTAGGGAACTTGTTTTAAAAATTCTTATCACGTTATTAGTCCTAAGGCCATATGGGTTCATTTATTTATCATTAATAACACGACGTGCCCTTCACGATGCACTAGGTGCTCCAAGGGTTCCACTCACCTCATCTGTTTCCCTTGTGCAATGTTCCCTTCGGGATGCACCACATTATCCAAGGGTGCCACTCACCTCATCTGTTTCCCTTGCGTGACGTTCCCTTCAGGATGCACCACATGCTCTAAAGGTGCCACTCACCTTATTTGTTTCCCTTGCACGACGTGCCATTCAGGACGCACCACGTGCTCCAAGGGTGCCAATCGCCTCTTCACTGACTTGGTAGACATCAAAAACCCCTGGAGTCAATACTTCGTGAGGTGAACTTGTGAGAGACTAAGAGCCTCTAAGGAATAAGGCCCCTGCCTTATTGCATGCCCCTTAGAATCATTGTGAGCGATTGTCAAAGTCTGCCCTCATGGAATCGTGGGTCCTCCTGAACTAGGTAAACGTTAATCTACATTTCAAGCCATGGTGGGATTTCTAGTAGGCTATGTGATGCAGGAGCATCCCTCATGACAAGAAAAACCAACGTGGAAGCAGAAGACAGCTGGAAGACGTCCAGCGCAAGTTTTTGAATTTTTAAATTTTTCCTTGAAGTTGATGCGCTAAACATAAATGAGATCATTTAACTTGGCACCTTGGTAAGAATGTAATCAGACCTCGATCCATACGCTCTCGTCTGAGATAGACAGAGGCATTTATAGTAGTAGTTGCAGGTAGATAGAATTGAATTCTTATATTAGACAATTCTAGAAAAGGGAAAACCGGGATATAGACACCCTCATTTGTATCGTTGCAAAAAAAAATGAACAGGAGCAAGAAGAATCTAGAGAGCATAGGAGAATAGCAGAGAGTTGTAGAATAACACCCATGTATAGATCTTGAATTAATATAAGAAGTTGATTCAGATTCATGGTTGTTGTGTTATTCTCTGTGTATGTGTGTTGAATGCTCTACTTATGAGAATTACTTCCTGTTATGCATTTGTTATCATGTTCTGTGTATGATTTCATGTGTCGACATTGAAATCTGAGAGGAAGTGAGGTGAGTTACAATTGTTTCTCTTTTGATCAAGGATTCCTGCAAGGAGTGCAGTTGAAGTCATCCGCAAGGAGTGCGTTGACAGAGGGATCGGGGAGTTAAACTCTTGTTCTCAAAGTACTCAGAAGTGAAAATGGGTTGCTAGAGTCGTGCAAGGAGTGCGCAGGCTAAGGGAGAAAGTCTCAGTCGTGAAACTAAGCAGAAGCTTTGGAGGACTACTGCTACGGCATACGCAGAGTCAAAGGAAGCTCAAACAGTTGAAGTGTTCGTAGGTTTGCCGCAAGGAGTGCATGCAAAGAACCTCATTGAGGTTGAAGAAGTTTAGAAAAGATCAGGAAGGGTAGGCCTCTGAGTCGCTGAAGATCATCATAGATAAGTGTGGCAGAAGTCAGAGAGAATCATCGCAGGTTGGTGAAGCAGCGAAGGAATCTCGTGGAGAGATACTCTTTTCTCACTTCGTGGGTTACACAAGGAAGAACAAATGGTCGAAATCATCTGAGGAGATTTCATGAAGTTTCGAGGATTGTTAGATCTTACAGAGGTGCAAGGAGGTTATGGCTAAAAGGTCCGAAGGGTTTGAATCTCAGGAGAGGCAGAGTCGTCGATTCAGAGTCACAGGAGCCATCAGATCTACATGTGGTATCGTGTATCGGGGACTCGTGAGTTGAAGCCCCAAAAGTTGTGTAGCAAGAACAGCGATATCGTGAGACACGATATCCCTACAAGATCAGAGTCGTTCGTTGTGGAGGACGTGTGTAAGGAGATTCTCTCATCTTGCAAGCTCAGACATTGGAGGACAGAAAGGGAAGTCCTTTAGCTTGGTGAGTGGAGAAATGGAAAGAAGGCCAGAAGCCGTCCATCTGTAGAAGACAGGTGGAAAATATCTAGAGATCTCGTGAACTCGGGAGTTCGCCGGTTGAGAACCCAAGTGTTGGGTGGTCCAAGTCGCGAGCAGCGAAGTGGCGAGAAGATCGGAGTTGTCCATCTGAGAAGGCTAGGTGGCATAGATCGGTGATCTCGCGAACTCAGGAGTTCGCAGGTTGAAAACCCAAGTATTGGGTACTCCAAGTCATGAAGCGGCGAAGTGGCGAGAAGACAATAGTCGTCCATCTGGGGAGGACAGGTGTCAGAGATCTAAGGATCTCGCGAACTCGGGAGTTAACAGGGTGAGAACCCAAACATTGGGTATCCCAAGTTGCGAAGACGCAAGAAGCGAAGAGGAGGATAATCGTTGGATCTGGATCGTAGGAGGACCGTTGGATCCGCACGTGGGATCGTGTATCGGAGCCTCGCGAGAAAAGGCCCGAGAGTTTGGCTACGGGGATTGTGAGATTGTGAGAGGCGATATCCTGACAGTTGGAGGTAGTGTGGGCCATAGAGGAGCGTGAGTGGAATACAGGTAGCACGACATCCTCGGGATCTCACCGCGAGAAGTCCCGAAGTATTGGTGTTAGGATTTGTGAGTCGCGAAGTGTCGAGACCAAGGTTCGCGTGGATGCGTGGCAGAGCATAAGGTGGGACCACGTGGTCGGTGGGTGGATACGTGTTTCCTAGAAATATAAGTCAACATTCCGTTGAATTCTCGCATCTCAGGGATTCGTGGAATAGGAGGGTGAAAGTTCGACAGTTCAACCTACGAGTTCGTGAGTAGTGAAATCCCTTAGGGAAAAGTCAGTGAGTTGACTGACCATCAGGTCTCGGGGATCTAAGAACCCATTGTTCAACCTTTGAACTCGCGAAGTCATGAGTTTTGGTTCCCCGATAAATCATGGAAGGGGTATCGCACGAGAGAGCTATGGGAGCAGATTTCCCAATAGGGAAATAGAAGAACCTTGGAGTTCTTCGGGCCGAGAAGAAGAAGATCATGTGAGCGGACGTGCTCGTGGTTGGCGCACCTGCCGTCAAGTGGTATCATAGCTTGTTCTTGTCTGTATATTTCAGGTAGGAAGAGAGGCAGAGAAGGAAAGCACTCTGATACACACATCAAGTGGTATCAGAGCTTGGAAAAGATTCTTTGCTTTCTGTTGGAGCCGCCCTTGTTTTATTTTTTACCCTTCACAATTCTCAATTTTTCATCCTTGAAATCTAGAGATGGTCTTTTGATTTTTCCCCCGAGACTATGAAAATCCTGTAACCTTGTCATTTAAACAACGACGCTTTTTCTACTCTCGAAACAAGTCAACTTTCATAAGGATGCTCGAATCCTTTGTTTTACTTTGGGATCTCGCAAGTCGGACACTTTAATCCTTGAGTTCACACACCCCGAGTCGCGAAACGGTGAACTCATATTGATTTTTCACTCAAGACAGTAACCAAGGTAAAATCTTTAACTCAATGGTTAGACGTCATCGGGGTTTCATGCCTCGGCATTCACCAAGTTCAAATTTTTTTTTTTACAGCCTCGAGGGCCGAGAGCACGAGGTTCTTTCGGCCTAACCCTGGTCAAAAACTAAAGGAAAAAAGGCTAACCGTGGTCAAAGTCAGTTCTTGGCGTTTCTCCACTCGAAACTATCTTTTCAAAAGTTACGACGCCTAAAACCCTGACTCACGAAGTCGCGATGTAATTATGACGTGATTAATTAGTCACCTAAGCTAAGATTTTCTTCCCCTTAATTGAGTCTTAATTATCGCCATATCGCGGTTTCGCGACTCGGCTTACTAGTCTCCCAGAAACTTGCCTTCGAAGTTCCGAGTTGCGATATGGCGAATAAATGGATTATAAACTTAATGATGCTCCAAATCGTGATTACTGTTAATTAAGACAAAATCGGTCCTCGCGATATCGCGAGTTGGGGACTCAAAATGTTAAAAGAAAATCCACGAAGTAGAGAACAATGAGGAATTGATGAAAGGTGGTAAAATTTGATAATTTAAGATAAGGAAAGATATATCCCATGCCCCGAGGCTTGCATGTTTCCCGAGGTAGCCATCCCTCTCCCTACTCCGACTGGCTGTCAAACTGCCAAAAATTGATGACATTAATGGAGAATTAGGGTGAATCCACGAATATAAGATCGGATTTTATGCAATAAATTTGTTTCTAATTATGATTTGACATACTTATTTTGAAAGGTACCATTTTTTCAAATATATGCAAGAGTTGCATTTCATTATTCATTTTTCATAGCATGCAGAGCTCGTTAATTCCGAGTGAACTAATTTTTGCATGTATACGCAGTTCTACCGCAAAAGGGCGAAAACATAAGCTTCATCTATGGCTCCACGGAAAGCAGCAAAGGCGAATGTCGAGGTTACAGGGAAAGGCTCAAATAATATCTCCGACACTTCGCCCTGGAGTGTCGACTCGGTCCCTAGCTGGTTGTTTGTTTCAGATATTCTGCAATCTGAGTTGGTGGATTATTCAAACTCCGACGACAACGAAAGGGACGACCTGAACACCAAATACAAGATAGTTGTACAATCCAGAATGCACCGGGTAGCAACCAGACCACGGTTTCTCCCATATTATGATATGATCCGATGGGCGTTGGATCACATAGACCTACCCACCAGAACTATCATGAACGACCAACAGGTCATGGTCAGGACTTTTAGACCAGAGCACATCCAAACCATGTATAAGCTTCCGACAACATCTGAATACACGTATGGTGCTGAATTCCTGGAGGAATTCAAACAGAAGGAGTGCACTCAATATAACAAAACCATGCCTGGTTTGATAAAGTATTGGGTTTTGCGCTCTGCGAAATTCAGAGAAAATGACCAGGGCATTTATTCAATCGCTTCGTTGGAGCCACAGTATAAGTATGTGGCAATGATGCCATGCCGACTATTTAGAAGAGAGGACACATCACATTTCTACATTGCATGGGTGCCTCTCATGTTTCGGGTTGCAGAAGGTTGCTCGTTCAATTGGGAAAAGATACTCTCGGACAGTTTGGCCAACCGGGTCACAGAGTATCGGGAGCAGAAGGAAAGTGGGAGACCGTCCTCCTTTTTCATGTCTGCATATATTATGGATGCAGTATGTTCCATGACACCATTCCCTTTGATGAGCTAGGCTTGGAATCTAGCCCAAGAAAAACGTGTGCATGAGTATCACGAAAAGTTGTGGGAGAATAAAGCAGACAAATTCATTTACAAAATTTTCAACTGGGTGATGGTGCCCCTGCACATCGCCATTTTTGGTCACCCACCACCTCGGATATCAGACAACATTGCTGTAAGTCTGAGTGGTATAGTGGACTGGTACATGGAAGCAGAGTTTTCCTACTTCAGAGTGTTCGGAGCTGCTGTTCCCCCACTTGCACTACCACTGTTCATCCCCGACAAGCTGGCTTGTCGCAAGATCGCCCGACAAACAGTGATTGGCGGGGTGAGTAAAGAAATCAAAGCATATTCAAATAAGGTGTGGTCATTTTTCCCCGTTAGGCTAAATTCTTATTCTTTATTGGATTTCGGGCATGCCAAGGCTAAGGCTGCAACCCTGGAAGACCTGAGTTTGGTCTCCATCGAGTATAAAAAACATGACCCTCAGAAAATTGTGAGCAACCATTTAGCTAATTGTGGGCTGAAGAGGTTTGAACATGAGTTTTCACCTTCAGACGACATTTTCCGAGGGGAGAGGTCTTAGGAGGAAGTGCTAGCTCGGATCCGATCTTTAGCATCCGAAGACACAGACTCTGTATTGAAATTTCAGGAACACAGACGAATATGTCTTCCCGCTGTGTTGCAAGGAGTGAGCCCGGGTGTTTCTGAGACGGAACTGAAGGATGATGAAGGCCCCAAAGATGCAACTCCCGGCTCGGGAAGAAGCCAGGATGAGGGGAAGCAAATGAAGAATCCCGAAGCAGAGGCACAGACTCTAGACCTACCTAAGAGACTGAACCCGGAAACAGAGACAAAGACCCCTGAACCTCCGAAGAAGCAGAACTTGGTCGTCACCCCAGTAAAGGCAGTGAAACAAATTGGGGAACCCATCACTTATGTCACCCCCTTGCAGTCAACGCAAGGAAATTAAGAAGAAGGATGGATTTTTGATGAGGAACCGAAGCCTATCATAGCAGAAGAACTTCCTCCAAATGAGTTCTTCTTTGACAAAAAGACAAAAGCGGTGGTGAAAAGGGAATTCTACTAGGAGGGAGAATCGACTGCTAAAAAGTTCAAGGTTATGACCGATGGAAAGAACAAAAAGAATGAACAATTCGCCATGGATATCGTAGGAATGCTAGGAGCGTATGCATCAACGAATCAATTTTCGATCGGATTGTTGAAAAACCAACTCAAAATAAAAAATCGCCTGTTCAAGACTTTTGAAGACAGATTAGCTTCGACCACAGAAAACGCTAAAGGTCAAGTGAGCGGGGAGATAGAACCGGCCTGACTAGCTGGTAGAAATGAAATAGAAGTGCTCAAAGACAAGCTGGAGCAAGAACATCTAGTGATCCAAGATGGTTGGATACAAGCGGGTCAACAGAGGACTATGATCGCAGAGCTGCAGGCTCAGGTAGAGATCACTGAAAGCAGGGCGATCGATGTCGAGGGGTTTAAATCCTGAGCGATCGAGATTCGGAGCAGGATCTCTTCTACACAACAGAGTTTTCTAGCCAAAGTGGGAGTGATTCGAGAGGATTTCTTGTTGATGCATCGGGTTTTCGAGAACCTGACTGTCAGAGAAAGGGATGCAGAAGCGGCTCGGGTCGCCTTCCAGGAGGCGGTGATAGCTACGAATAATAGACTTTCGGCAGGTTCTCCCAGATTCGTTCTCCCAGAACAAACTAGAGGTAACATTCTGTTGAAGGATTGGGAGCATAACATTGCCCTGGGCAAGGAACATGCCCAAAAGGTGACCAATTCGTTAGAATAAGCCTTCAATTCTATAGATGGCGAGTTGTTGGGTATGGACAGTAGAGGCGATGCAGAAACTTTAATGCAAATGAATTTAGAATAGATCTCGCTCGATCTAAAAGAGAAAGATGAGAGAGATTCGGTCGATATCTCTCAGATAGATAGGGTGGACATGGCCCAAGTTGATAGGCACTTGATCCAGCCCAGAGAGCAACTAAGTGCCCTTGATATCATGGATGCACATATGGGGGACAAGATGCAACAGTTAGCCCAAGAATGTTACTTCGCCGAGGCCAGTTGTCAAGCAAAATCTTCACGGCTCGTATCACAACTCGTGGAAAGATGCATCACCTGCACCGAGTCCGCACGAAGACGAGCACCTGGCAACAAGTGAAGACACATTAGGGGAGATGGAGTGATTGCTCTCTCCTCTGTCATAACTGAAATTTTTGCGACTATTGAGATTCTACTTGCTTTGCAAAAATTGTATAAATATACCTCAGAGAGAAATAAACAAGGCTGGACCCCTTTTGAGTTATTTGTAATAGATTTTTTCATTGAGAGTTAATACAAGCAGATCTGGAGATTCTCAATTCCGTCACTTTTGTATCACAAGTTTGCTTCCTTGTATCTCATTTTTATATTTCAATTCATGTTCATAATTAATGTGCTTCGTTGTAATTTAGTACGACCACTACTAGAACGAATCAATCTAGGTTTTCTGTAATTGTTTATTTCCTTTCCTCTGCACCAACTATCAGCTGTGTAAGACCAATCTGTAGTTTCGGAATTCTACATATATTCTTTGTTACATTGATTATTTTATTACATATTTTCCTCTCATGTTTATGTCGTGAGTTTTCACCAGCTGGAACTTTACTTTGTAAATGGATTAATGTTTTTCTTTCATCTCACCCATTTTATAAAAATATGATATAGTTACAGGAACGAGACTTAGATTTTCATTTATATGTTACTTATGCAACTGTAAGTTCTCTTTTATAAAATCAAACTGAGACAGCACTCAATATTTCTTAACAGTTCTCTTACCAATACTGTTCCCCCATGACAGTTCCTACACCAACTCAACCTAACGTTGAACCCGGATTATTGAACCAAACGCATATTTCCTTGAACCTCTTCAACACTATCCTTAAAACAACCACTAACCGGGCCGAGCTTGAACAATCATGGGCAACCATTGAACGTGACATAACTATTTAGGAGAAGTTCGAAGCCAGACAAGCCCAACGAAGAAATCTCCCCTAGACTCTTCTCTGAAGGTTGATATTTTCCCTTCTCCTTATCCTAACCACTTTCGGATGCCTTGACACTGTACTTTTGAGCCTTAGTACAGACTCAGGAACAACATATTTTTGGCACCGTTGCCAGGGAGTGAAGTTACGAAATCTTTTTCCCTGGGAAAACGACATTTTTTTTTCTTTGAAAGTGTTACCCTTTGATAGTGAACAAAGGGTACTCACCCTTTAAGGATTTTTATCTTTCACTTGGCGACTCCATGAAAAAAATAAACTGGCATTTACTCGAAGGAATACCAGACAGAACCTAGCTGGTGAGTTGATTACGGCAGTTATCGATCCCGAAAAAATTCTGAAGGCGAGAGGCTCTTTCAAGCCTACCGTTGTTGTTTACCAACTTGCAAACCCATAATCGAAGGCCGAGAGTCCTTCCCAACCCTCGACCCCATTCAGTCCTTACTTTGATGCTAAACATTCAATGCCCTGTACCAAAATCAGAAGTGAGATTCATCCAACAGTTCCCTTGATACAGAGGGGAGAGGGCCCTTTTGAAGGTTCGTCGGTTTTTAAAAGACCTTCTCATCTGCAGTTAAATTTACCAACTTCTCCAAATCCTTAAGAGTGTGTTACACACTCGTTTCTCACACCCGTTGGTTTTCTCGATCCCATCTCCTGCAAGTTCGAGGAACCGACTCCTCGCGTTCCTTATTCTTCCTCATCAGAGTCTCCTCTTAGCAAAGAAAATATAAAACCCCTTTTATTTTTTGAAAACCCCATTAGAACTTTCCACAAACAATGATGGCAGCTGTCGGAGGAGGGGGTGGAGGGTTTTTAGTAGGAGGAGGAGGGTTTGGAGGAGGTGGAGGAGGAGTCCCTCAAATAGGAGGTGGAGGTCAAGGGCCTCAAGGAGGAGGTGGAGGTCAAGGGCCTTCCCCCCCTCCCATAGTTTTTGCGAAAGTCACAGCCCTATACGCTCCTTTAGTGTTTCCCGTCCCCCTACACGATCTTCCAGAAAACTATATAAAAAACTTACCCAAGTTCAAAGGGAAGGAGAGCTGACCGCTGCTGAACATATAAGTCTTTTCGACCAATTCGCATATCTCTGCGGTGCCAAGCACGAGGATGTATATTCAAGACTCCTTGTCCAAACTTTTGAAGGTCATGTCCGAACTTGGTTTCGGAGCCTACCAACAGCTTCTATCCCGTCATATCAAGTTTTGGAAGATGCTTTCCTCAGACAATGGGGCGAGCGAAAATACCAACTCTATTATATGACCAAATTTGGATCTTTGAAGAAAAAGAACTCAGAGACAGTCATGGAATTCATTTTGAGATTCAACAAACTGTACAATAAAATCCCAGCCAAAGTGACTTTCGCTGGAGCTTTCGAGCCGAATTTCGCATTACTTTTGCGAGAACGAAGGGGAGCCTCCTTAAATCATATGCAGGACGATGCGGTAGAGATAGAATCTAACATGATGGCTTTGGGTAAACTTAAGGCTAGAGTAGAGACTGGAAATAGGGATACCAGGCGCTATAGAGAACTAGTTGGCCCTTCAGGGTCAAATAGATCCTCATACGATAGGGTAGATGATATGGCTAGAGTGATTAAAGAGTTATCACATAAAATAACTGAGATGGAACTTGAACAAACCAAGTCTGACTCTTACCCCAAAAAAGATTTCAGAAAAAATCAAAACCCTCCTAATAAACAAAGACCAATAAAAAAGGAAGATCAAAAAATACAAGCTCCCTTGAAAAATGAAAATTTTATAGGAGCTAACGATTTTCAAGACTTCGAGGATTCAGATAATGATGTTGCGAACTTCGGTGATGACTGTAGTCAACCATATCTGACTCGCGAAGACTACGAAAATTCTCTAAATGTGTCGGAGACACAAGATGAGAGCGAGGAGAGTGATCACGTTGAGAACCACGATTCCCAACCAGAAATTGAGACAATGATAATTGAGTTTCAACCAAGATACAACCTGAGATCTAAAAATAAACCTGCCTCGAATTTTCAACCTAGAAAAATCCTTCAGAGGGGTCAAGCTTACGAGCCTCCTTTGGATGAGACGCCACCACCCAACAACAAAACGAGAAGAGTGAGCACTCAGGAGTCCGAGGTAGAAAAAGTGGGAACTCAAACATAACCGATCGAACCTGTAAAAAAGGATACTGCTCCAACTAAGACCATGAATGATAAATCTGTCCAGACGAATAAGTCAGAAAGAAAGAATTCGGAAGTCTCAACCGGACAAACAGACAAAGTAAACGGAGATTTTAATTTTGAAAGTGAGTTAAACAAAATTAAGATACCGATCCCTTTGGTGGAATTAGCGAAAAACCTCGTTTATCGCTAACAAATTACAAAAATGATAGGCGTCTCTGAACTTGAAAGCCAGGCTGATGTTATAAACTTGGAAGATGATAGAACTAATATCACCTTTGGTCCTCACTTTGAAGGGTCTAAATACAACATCGCTCCCTTCTATATCACTTTGAATATACATGATCAGTTGTTGCATAATTGTATGTTAGACTCCGGAGCTTCCCATAATGTTATGCCCAAGATTATAATGGAAAAGCTAGGTCTCCAGATCACAAGACCCTATGGAAATTTGTACTCTTTTGATTTGAGGAAGGTTAAATGCATGGGGATGATAAAGGATACGGTAGTTACTCTGGCACAGGTCCCCGTTAAAAGTATCTTGATGGACGTGGTTATCGTCGATATCCCCCCTAAGTACGGTATGTTGTTATCTAGGTCATGGGGGGGAAAGTTGGGAGGTTCCCTTTAGTTAGACATGTCTTACACCACAATCCCTATGTTCGGGGGTCAGTTCACTCATTTATACAGAGAGACAAGATTAGCATACACAGTCAGTGACCGTCAAAACCCGCACAACTTCCCCATTTACATCGCAGACCAAGATCTGGGAAACTGCATCTTGTCTTTTGATGATGGTCTGGATGGTTGCTTGGAAGAAATTGATACAAAGAAAGAAGAATCAAGCCCCTTGACAGAAGAGCTGTGTAATACTGGTGTATGGAAAATGTATTTCGATGGTGCTTCGTCTTCTGAAGGAGATGGTGCTGGGGTACTTTTGGTAGCTCCTAAAGGTAAGTTCATTGTTCCTTTCTCCTATCGTTTGCAGTGGGACATAGATTACACCAAAAACGTGTGTGAGTATGAAGCATTGATCTTAGGATTAGAGGATACCAAAAAGTTAAATATCAAAAACTTGGAGGTATACGGTGACGCGGAATTGATAGTAAGACAAGTGAACCGACAGTACCTAGCTAGGCATCCCAAACTAAGAGCATATAGAAATTGTACTTGGGATCTCATCAAAATTTTTTACTCATCTTTAAATATCCATTTTATCCCTTGCACTGAGAATATACATGCTGATGCATTGGAAAAGGCAGCTTCAACCTTTTCTCCTCCCACGACCTTCAAACTGAAATATCATATCGAAATCAGATATAAGCCTTCCATACCAGACAATGTCCGACACTAGCAAGTCTTTGAAGATGATGAACAGATTAAGAAATTCCTTACAGCAGTAGGCAAATTCTCAGAAAATCACATTGACCAAGAAAACCAGAATGATTCCATGTGGATCATGCAAGAAGGAGAGGAACATGAAGTTTTCCGAGACAAAATTGCAGATCATCGTATGCTGGTCCTTAAAAGAAATCAGATTCCCAAAGGATTGATTCCTTTGGAAAGACTTTTTGATCAGAAAAATGTACCCGTAAAATCCACTTTGCAGCCCCAACCAGAAGAGGTGGAGGACTGTGATATAGGGACCGAAAAAGAACACCAAATGGGAAAACTATCAAAATTCCTCCCTCCCAAAACAAAAGTGAAGTACCAAGACTTTCTCAGGAAATACAAAGATGTTTTTACCTAGTCCTATGATGAATTGAAAACATATGATACTTCCATTATTGATCACAAGATACCTCTAAAGCCCGGGGTCAAACCGTTTAGGCAAAATCTTAGGAAAATTAACCCCATTCTGTTACCCGTGATAGAAAAGGAAGTCAAAAAAATCTTGGACGCAAAGATAATCGTACCTTTGAGATACTTGGACTGGGTAGCTAACCTAGTTCCAGTCAGGAAAAAGAACGGGGAAATCAAACTATGTGTGGATTTCCGAAACCTAAACAAATCGTCTCTCAAAGATAATTACCCGCTACCCAAGATGAACCACATTTTAGAAAAGGTTGTTGGAGCTAATCGAATGTCAATGATATATGGATTCTTTGGTTATAATCAGATCACTATGAATGAACAGGACAGGGAAAAAACTACATTCACCACGCCCTGGGGTACTTTCATGTATGACAAAATGCCTTTTGGTTTGATGAATGCAGGGGCCACTTTCTAGCGAGGTATGGACATCGCTTTCATGGGAGGAAGGCACAAGTTCATATTCATTTACCTTGATGATCTGACAGTTTTTTCTAAAACTGACGAAGAACATTTGATGCATCTAAAACAGATGTTCGAAAAGTGTCACAGGTTTGGTCTATCCCTGAATCCAAAGAAATCTCATTTTGCTATGCGGGAAGGTAAGCTTCTAGGCCATGTCATATCTAAGGAAGGAATCAGGATTGATCCTAAGAGGATTGAAGCAATAGATACTATCGCTATCCTGAGAAATATAAAATAAATTCAATCATTCTTAGGTAAGATAAATTTTATGCGAAGGTTTATTCCAAATTTCGCTGAGATTGTCAAATTGATTACAGGAATGTTGAAGAAGGATAGTGGGGTAAACTGGACCGCCGAGGCCAGGGCATCTTTCACGCACATTAAAAAAGTTATAAGAGAGGCACCTATACTAGAAAGTCTGGATTATCTGAAGGATTTCCTCATCTTCTCTTTTTCTTCTGAACATACCATCACCGCGGTACTCTTGCAGAAAAATGAAGAGGGGTTCGAACAACCGATAGCATTTTTCAGCAAAAGCCTCAGAGATGCAGAACTGAAATATAACATAATGGAAAAACAAGCATACGCAATGGTAAAAGCATTGAATTCATTTAGAACTTATGTGCTACATTCAAAAATAATCGTGTATGTACCTACCAGTTCTGTAAAAGACATACTGGTGTAGCCGGACAGTGACGGAAGAAGAGGGCGATGGCTCACTAAAATACAAGAGTTCGATATGGAAGTCAAGCTGACTAAATTGATAAAGGGGCAGGGTCTGGCCAAACTCTTGGCTGAGTCGAACCTTAGAGCTCTTGATATTAATTGCCTACACGAAGAAGATGGAGACACACACCTGCCCGATCCGGATGACCAGACAGATCCAAGAACGATCGAGGAAAATTTCATATCGTCGGGATGGTATAAAGACATCGTGTTCTACTTTTTGAACTTGAAGTGCCCATATGGACTATCATCAGCCAAATGCAGAACTTTAAAACTCCATGCTGTAAAATACTGCATCGCCGAAAACCAATTGTACTGGAAGGACCCACTCAGTTTCCTACTAGTCTGTTTGGTTGAGTCGGAAACTCCTCGGGTTATAGAGGAATTTCATGAAGGAATCTGTGGGGGACACCACGCATGGAGAG
>ML830529.1:0-15920 GCA_009831015.1 Picea engelmannii | reverse complement strand
TGTAAAATACTGCATCGCCGAAAACCAATTGTACTGGAAGGACCCACTCAGTTTCCTACTAGTCTGTTTGGTTGAGTCGGAAACTCCTCGGGTTATAGAGGAATTTCATGAAGGAATCTGTGGGGGACACCACGCATGGAGAGAAACGGCCTATAAGATCTTGAGAGCAGACTACTATTGGCCCAAACTATTTTCAGACGTAAATGCCAAAGTACGCACGTGAAACCCTTGTCAACTATTCGCTGGTAAACAAAAACTCCCTGCACTACCACTCGTTCCAGTCAAAAATGAAGCTCAATTTCAACAATGGGGACTAGAATTCATAGGGGAAATTAATCCCCATTCCAGTGCTCAGCATAAGTGGATATTAATAGCCACGGATTATTTTACTAAGTGGGTGGAAGCCATTCCAACCAAAAGGGCAACAAACTCGGTGGTGATCGACTTCTTGGAAGATAATATCTTGTCAAGATTCAGGTGTCCGCGAAAAATTGTTACCTATAATGCCCAGGCCTTCAAGTCCATGGCTATGATCATCTTCTGTCAGAAGTACAATATCATTCTCGGCCATTCCACTGCTTATTACCCCCAGGGAAACGGGTTGGCTGAATCCTCCAACAAGAGCCTGGTAAACATAATCAAGAAAGTACTGGATGAAAATAAAAGGTCCTGACATGTGCACCTGAAGTACGCATTATGGGAAAACCGCAACAGCACTAAAAGGTCTATTGGCATTTCGCCATTTCAAATGGTCTATGGGACAGAAGTGGTTCTACCTATAAACTTATCACTTCTAGTAATGAATTTATGGTAGGATCAAAACGAAGAACCCAACCATGTAACCAGAAGAATTAACCAACTGATCGAGGTTCAACAGCATAGAGTGGAAGTTGATGAAAAAATGTAGAAGTACCAGGATGAAATGAAAGCACTGTTCGATCTTAAGGCAAAGGACAAGGAATTTCTTCCAGGTGACTTAGTACTAAGATGGGATGCGAGAAAAGAGGAAGTTGTGAAGCATGGTAAATTTGACCACCTCTGGTATGGACCTTTCAAGGTCTCGGCTCCAGAAGGCAAAAAATTCTTTCCTATTGGAGAACATCAACAGAGAAGTCCTCAACGCCCCTGTCAATGGGCGATATCTGAAACATTACATGATATAGCAGTCACCATTTTTCAAAAAAAAAAAAAAATTGTTCGTATATACATGCATTTTTATTTCCCTTTAGAATTTATGTTTTCTTCTGTTCATAATTTTTAGACATATTTTTGAATAAAGTTTGTATTTGTTTTTTGCAAGATTCCAGCCGCTTACGAGCTAGCAGGAGGAGTAATTCACAAAGAAGTACCAGAAATAAATCGGCAATGAAATAGGTGATACCCAAAAAGTAGTTTCGTAGTGCACAAAGAAATTGGAAAGAAAGGTAAAGGTGGGTTTTCTCAATACACATGTTGTTAAAGACTGTCAAAATTAAATCAAGGTAACATCGTTCAGATTGCAGTAACGACTAAATTGTTAAATAACAGGGTTATTGCTTGGCTTGGTAACCTTTGATTTAAATCGGTTTGAATGATACACTAAAACTAAGAAAAGTCAGTCGAAAGTAGCCATCCCCTACGACATCTACAAGAGACAGTCTCGAACTGTTTTGACCTTCTACTTTTTTGATCAATGAATCATTGCCTTGCATCCTGCCTATTTCCAGATCTAACTTTTGACAAAGCCACCATCTTTTCTTTTCATTACGAAGGAATAAAAGTTTTTCGTTTTTAGCCTCCTGAGTCTCGAAACAGATTGTAAAAGGAAAGCGGGTCTCCAAAACTACTTGATCCCCTGCTAAGCGAAGGAACGTTTGGAACGATCCCAACTTTCCTAGATTTCTCAACAGCTTCGGAAGAATCAAAGATTGCTCAACAGTATGCCCCTTAAAAAATTTATTTTCCCCTGTCTCCCTAAGAACGAAGGTGTTGTGAAGGTCAAGGGAAGATTGATACCGAGTAATCAAAGTAAGTTGACAGACCTCTGATGCAAAATATTACACAGATATCAACCCTGATATAAACTGATTGCCCCCATCTTCGCGCTCAAAAAATGAATTATAAGACGGGTGGTGAAAGGAAATTCAGAAATGATTGCCCCCACCTAGTCCAAAAAAGATGATGAAAGGAAATTCAGAAATGATTTCCCTCGTCTTAGCATTTAAATGCATAAACAATTTCCGAGGTGGTGAAAGGAAATTTAGTAAAAGGGGCTAGATAACTTCACCGGGGTACTGAACAGGCTCGCTGGAAGTGAAGCAATGTCTGAGATATTTGTAAGATTGTTATACATGAATATCACTCTACTTTGGTAACCAATACTTCCTAAAAACCTGATCTACATCTCAAATTCATATGGGACTTCCCTTATTTAAAAATATATAACCTCATCCTTTCGATGCAAGCCGAGAGCCACAAGATCTGTTGAGTCCCCTAGGGTCGTTTTGACTGTCTTAAAACATCCCCAAAGTTAGTTGTGGGAAAGGGAAAGTCGTGAAAGGGACTACAGCTGTGTTTGAAAAGAGTATCTGATTTTGAAAAAACTTCTTGAGGTAAAAAACAAAGTCTTTTCCCTCTTTCGATCCTTTTTCCTTAAATTTTTTCCGCTTTTTTTAGCTTATGACTCCATTTACCCCATATTGGCACGTGGTCTACTATTCTTCCCTCCTCACAAGAAGGCAGGATCCCTAGTTGGAGCCTATGTTGGAGCCGCCCTTGTTTTATTTTTTACCCTTCACAATTCTCAATTTTTCATGCTTGAAATCTAGAGATGGCCTTTTGATTTTTCCCCCGAGACTATGAAAATCTTGCAACCTTGTCATTTAAACAACGACGCTTTTTCCACTCTCGAAACAAGTCAACTTTCATAAGGATGCTCGACTCCTTTGTTTTACTTCGGGATCTTGCAAGTCGAACACTTTAATCCTTGAGTTCACACACCCCGAGTCGCGAAACGACGAACTCGTATTGATTTTTCACTCAGGACAGTAACCAAGGTAAAATATTTAACTCAGTGGTTAGACGTCATTGGGGTTTCGCGCCTTGACGTTCACCAAGTTCAAATTTTTATTTTTACAGCCCCGAGGGCCGAGAGCACGAGGTTCTTTCGGGATAACCCTGGTAAAAAACTAAAGGAAAAAAGGCTAACCATGGTCAAAGTTGGTTCTCGGCGTTTCGCCACTCGGCACTATCTTTTCAAAAGTTACGGCGTCTAAAACCTCGACTCACGAAGTCATGATGTAATTACGACATGATTAATTAGTCGCCTAAGCTAAGATTTTCTTCCCCTTAACTGAGTCTTAATTATCGCCATCTCGCGGTTTCGCGACTCAGCTTACTAGTCTCCCAGAAACTTTCCTTCGAAGTTTCGAGTTGCGATATGGCGAATAAATGGATTATAAACTTAATGATGCTCCAAATCGCGATTACTGTTAATTAAGACAAAATCAATCCTCGCGATCTCGCGAGTTGGGGACTCAAAACGTTAAAAGAAAATCCACGAAGTAGCGAACAACAAGGAATTGATGAAAGGTGGTAAAATTTGATAATTTAAGATAAGTCAAGATATATCCCGTGCCCCGAGGCTTGCACATTTCCAAAGGTAGCCATCTCTCTCCCTACTCTGACTGACTGTCAAACCGCCAAAAATTGATGACATTAATGGAGAATTAGGGTGAATCCATGAATATAAGATCGGATTTCACGCAATAAATTTGTTTCTAATTACGATTTGACAGACTTATTTTGAAAGGTACTGTTTTTTCAAATATATGCAAGAGCTACGTTTCATTATGCATTTTTCATAGCACGCAGAGCTCATCAATTCTGAGTGAACTAATTTCTGCATGTATACGTAGTTCTACCGCAGAAGGGCGAAAACACAAGCTTAAGCTATGGCTCCACGGAAAGCAGTAAAGGCGAATGTCGAGGTTACAGGGAAAGGCTCAGATAATATCTCCGACACTTCGCCCTGGAGTGTCGACTCGGTTCCTAGCTGGTCGTTTGTTTCAGATATTCTGCAATCTGAGTTGGTGAATTATTCAGACTCTGACGACAACAAAAGGGACGACCTGAACACCAAATACAAGATAGTTGTGCAATCTGGAATGCACCAGGTAGCAACCAAACCACGGTTTCTCCCGTATTATGACATGATCTGATGGGCATTGGATCACATAGACCTACCCACCAGAACTATCATGAACGACCAACGGGTCACGGTTGGGAATTTTAGACCGGAGCACATCCAAACCATGTATAATCTCCTAACAACATATGAATACATGCATGGTGTTGAATTCCTAGAGGAATTCAAAGAGAATGAGTGAACTCAATATGACAAAACCATTCCCGGTTTGATAAAGGATTGGGTTTTGCGCTCCGCAAAATTCAGAGCAAATGACCAGGGCGTTTATTGAATCGCTTCCCTGGAGCCACAGTATAAATATGTGGCAATGATGACATGTCGACTATTTGGAAGAGAGGACACATCACATTTCTACATTGCGTGGGTGCCTCTCATGTTTCGGGTCACAAAAGGTTGCTCGTTCAATTGGGCAAAGATACTCTCGGACATTTTGGCCAATCGGGTCACAGAGTATCGGGAGCAGAAGGCAAGCGGGAGACCGTCCTCCTTTTTCATGTCTGCATATATTATGGACGCGGTATGTTCCATGACACCATTCCCTTTGATGAGCTGGGCTTGGAATCCAGCCCAAGAAAAACCTGTGCATGAGTATCACGACAAGTTGTGGGAGAATAAAGTGGACAAATTCATTTACAAAATTTTCAACTGGTTGATGGTGCCCCTGCACATCGCCATTTTTGGTCACCCGCCACCTCAGATCTCGGACAACATTACTGCAATACTGAGTGGTATAGCAGACCGGTACTTGGAAGCAGAGTTTTCCTACTTCAAAGTGTTCGGAGCTGCTGTTCCCTCGCTTGGACTACCACTGTTCATCCCCGACAAGCTGGCTTGTCGCGAGATCGCCCAACAAACAGTTATTGGAGGGGTGAGTAAATAACTCAAAGAATCTTCAAAGAACGTGTGGTCGTTTTTCGCCGTTCGGCTAAATTCTTATTCTTTATTAGATTTATAGCATGCCAAGGCTGAGGCTACAGCCTTGGAAGACCTGATTTTGGTCTCCATCGAGTATAAAAAACATGACCCTCAGGAAATTGTGAGCAACCATTTAGCTAATTGTGGTTTGAAGAGGTTTGAACATGAGTTTTCCCCTCAGGACGACATTTTCCGAGGGGTGAGGTATTATGAGGAAGTGCTAGCTCGGATCTGATCTTTAGCATCCGAAGACACAGCCTCTGTATTGAAATTTCAGGAACATGGACGATGTTGTCTGCCCGTTGTGTTGCGAGGAGTGAGCCCAGGCATTTCTAAGACAGAACCGAAGGATGCTAAAGGCCCCAAAGATGCAACTCCCAGCTTGGGAAGAAGCCAGGACGAGGGGAAGCAAACGAAGAAGCTCGAAGAAGAGGCACAGAATACGGACCCGCCAAAGAGACTGAACCCGAAAACAAAGACAAAGACCCCTGAACCTTCGAAGAAGCAGGACTCGGTTGTCACCCCAGGAAAGGCAGAGAAACAAATCGGGGAACCCATCACTTTTGTCACCCCCTTGCAGTCGACACAAGGAAATATAGAAGAAGGATGGATTTTCAATGAGGAACTGAGGCTTATCAGAGCAGAAGAAATTCCTCCAAATGAGTTCTTCTTTGACAAAAAGAGAAAAGCGATGGTGAAAAGGGAATTCTACCAGGAGGGAGAATCGATCGCTAAAAAGTTCAAGGTTATGACCGATGGAAAGAACAAAAAGAATGAACAATTCGCCACGGAGATCGCAGGAACACTAGGATCATATGCATTGGCGAATCAATTTTCGGTCCGACTGTTGAAAAACCAGCTCAAAAGAAAAGGTCGCCTAATCAAGACTCTTGAAGCCAGAGTAGCTTCGGCCACAAAAAACGCTAAAGGTCAGATGAGCGGGGAGATAGAACTGGCTCGACTAGCTGATAGAAATGAAATAGAAGTGCTCAAAGCCAAGCTGGAGCAAGCACATCTAGTGATCCCAGATGGTCGGATACAGGAGGGTCAACAGAGGACTATGATCGCAGAGCTGCAGGCTCAGGTAGAGATCGCTGAAAGCAGGGCGATCGATGTCGAGGGTTTTAAATCCTGAGCGATCGAGATTCGGATCTGGATCTCTTCTGCACAACAGAGTTTTCTAGCCAAAGTGGGAGTGATTCGAGAGGATTGCCTGTTGATGCATCGGGTTTCCGAGAACCTGACTGTCAGAGAAAGGGATGCAGAAGCGGCTCGGGTCACCTTCCAGGAAGTGGTGATAGCTACAAACAACAAAGTTTCGGCAGGTTCTCCCAGATTCAGTCTCCCAGAGCAAACTAGAGGTAACATTTTGTTGAAGGATTGGGAGCATAACATTATCGTGGGAAAGGAACAGGCCCAAAAGGTAACCAATTCATTAGAAAAAGCCTTCAATTCTATAGATGGCGAGCTTTTGGGTATGGACAATAGAGGCGATGCAGAAACTTTAATGCAAATGAATGTAGAACAGATCTCGCTCGATCTAAAAGAGAAATATGAAAGAGATTCGGTCGATATCTCTCGGATAGATAGGGTGGACATGGCCCGAGTTGACAGGCACTTGATCCAGCCCAGAGCGCAACTAAGTGCCCTTGATATCATCGACGCAAACATGGGGGACAAGCTGCAACAGTTAGCCCGAGAATGTTACTTCGCCGAGGCTAGCTGTCAAGCAGAACCTTCACGGCTCGTATCGCAACTCGTGGAAATATGCATCACTTGCACCGAGTCCGCACGAAGACGAGCACCTGGCAACAAGTGAAGACACATTAGGGGAGATGGAGTGATTTCTCTCTCCTCTGTCATAACTGAAATTTTTGCAACTATTGAGATTCTAGCTTCTTTGCAAAAATTGAATAAATATACCCCAGAGAGAAATAAACAATGTTGGACCCTTTTTGAGTTATTTGTAATAGAGTTTTTCATTGAGAGTTAATACAAGCAGATCTAGAGATTCTCAATTCTGTCACTTCTGTATCACAAGTTTTCTTCCTTGTATCTCATTTTTACATTTCAATTCATGTTCATAATTAATGTGCTTCGTTGTAATTTAGTATGACCACTACTATAACGAATGAATCTGGGTTTTCTGTAATTGTTTATTGCCTTTCCTCTGCACCAGCTATCAGCTGTGTAAGACCAATCTGCAGTTTCGGAATTCTACATATATTCTTTGTTACATTGATTATTTTCTTACATATTTTCCTCTCTCGTTTATGTCGTGAGTTTTCACCAGCTGGAACTTTACTTTGTAAATGGCTTAATGTTTTTCTTTCATCTCACCCCTTTTATAAAAATATGATACAGTTACGGGAACGAGCCTTAGATTTACATTTATATGTTACTTCTACAACTGTAAGTTCTCTTTTATAAAATCAAACTGAGACAACACTCAATCTTTCTTAACAGTTCTCTTACCAGTACTGTTCCCCCATGACAGTTCCTACACCAACTCAACCTAACGTTGAACCCGGATTATTGAACCAAACGCATATTGCCTTGAACCTCTTCAACACTATCCTTAAAAAAACCACTAACCGGGCCGATCTTGAACAATCATGGGAAGCCATTGAACGTGACATAACTATTAAGGAGAAGTTCGAAGCCATACAACCCCAATGAAGAAATCTCCCCTAGACTCTTCTCCAAAGGTTGATATTTTCCCTTCTCCTTATCCTAACCACTTTCGGATGCCTTGACACTGTAATTTTGAGCCTTAGTACAGACTCAGGAACAACACTTTCTATAGCAGAGTACAGGGAGAATTCACCATGCTGCCAAGGAGAAGAGGTAGACAATCACCCGATCCAGAGGAGGAAAGGGAATTGTCCAAAGAAAGGGAAATGTCCAGAGAAAGAGGTAGGCAAGTATAGAATCCATACGTGGAGAGAGAAGTGCGTAATCTTCGTGCCAGAATGGAGGACATGGAGACATCACAAAGGCGCAAAGCTGATGCAGGAGATATCAGTGAATCAGGAGCTGAAGATGATGTTGGACATTGAGGAGAAGAAATCCCAGCAGAAGATGCAGCCAATGAGCGGTTAATTAAGGCTATCGCTCGGATGAGTTCGAAAACAAAGATGGACATTCCAATTTATGAAGGGAATCTGGATGCAGAAGAGTTTCTAGATTGGATTAGAGCTCTTGACACTTACTTCGATTATGAAGATATCGAAGATGATAAGAAGGTTAGACATGTCGTCACAAGATTAAAAGGACATGCAGCTTTGTGGTGGGATGAACTACAAGTTGACAGGCATTGCCAAGGCAAGCAAAAGATTAAGAGCTGGGACAGGATGATAGCAAAGATGAAGGAAAAATTTACTCCCAGGGATTATCAAATTTATATGTTCAGGAGGATGCAGAACCTGAGACAGAAGCTGATGACAGTGAAGGAGTATACTGAGGAATTTTATAGGTTGAATATCAGGGCAGGTCATCGTGAAAGAAATGACAAAAAGGTGGCCAGGTACATGAATGGCCTGAGGTATGAGATTCAATATGAACTAAATATGGAAACCATCCGAATGGTGGAGGATGTTTACCAATTGGCTCTGAAAGATGAGGAGAAGATGAGACGTAAACAAAGTCAGAGGGGCAGAGGCAGAAGTCATCCCAAAGGCAAATCGGTTGCCCAAGATAAATACCAGAAGCCCAAGGATGACTGGAAGAAACCTTAGACTCAGACAGAGAGAGGTGAAAGTTCACAGCGAGGGCGATATGCTGAGCAAAGAGACCAACATACTGAGCAAAGAGGAGGGTATGCTGATAATAATAGGTTTTATCATACTAGAGGTAGAGGAAGAGGAAGAGATGGAGTAATCACATGCTTCACATGTGGAAAAAATGGGCACAAGTCATTCGAGTGTCCAGAGAGAAAGAAAGAACCTGGAGAGACTCACATCACCGAGGCACAGAGGCGATATGCTGAGGTAGAGTACGCTGAGGGCGGAAGATCGTTGGTGATGTGAAAAGTCCTTTTGATGCCAGAGAAGGAGATGGAAAATTCAGCACAGAGGAATAGTCTTTTTAGGACTACTTGCAAGACCAAGGATAGAGTGTTCAAGGTCATCATGGACAGTGGAAGCACCGATAATCTCGTTTCAACCGAGATGGTAGAAAATTTGGAGCTGGAGACAACTGATCATCCAAGTCCATACAAAGTTTCATGGCTACAGAAGGGACATCAGGTAAATGTCACTAAACAATGCTTAGTTGACATTAAGATAGGAGGATATAATGATAGGATTTTATGTGATGTTATTCGTATGAATGTTTGTCATTTATTGCTGGGAAGACCATGGAAATATGATAGAAATGTAATTCATGATGGGAGGAAAAATACATATACCCTAGAGAGGAACGGGAGAACTCATATGTTGTGTCCAATTGAAGATAAAGAGGTGAAGCCGAAGGTAAACAATAGGGTAATTCTCATGAGTGGGAAGGAAATTCTTACAAAAGT
This sequence comes from Picea engelmannii, assembly GCA_009831015.1. Classification (NCBI taxonomy): domain Eukaryota; kingdom Viridiplantae; phylum Streptophyta; class Pinopsida; order Pinales; family Pinaceae; genus Picea; species Picea engelmannii. The sequence continues at coordinate 6,297 of ML830529.1, read as the reverse complement.
TAAGAAGAAGGAGGATCCACAATTCTTTGTGGTCAGAAAACCGAGAATTGTTCTGACTAGCACAAGAGTGGATGATTTTCCAGGAGAAGTTCAGGAACTGTTGGAAGAGTACGTTGATATTGTAGTGGACGAATTACCTCGTTCGTTTCCACCGATGAGGAGCGTGAGTCACCATATAGACCTCATACTAGGAGCTAGTTTTCCAAACAAAGCCGCGTACAGATTGACACCGCAGGAGAATGAAGAGGTTAAAAGATAGTTCCAGGAGTTGTTGGACAAAGGCTTGGTCAGGGAAATCTTGAGTCTGTGTGTTGTTCCAACAGTACTCAGTCCGAAGAAAGACGGAGGCTGGAGGATTTGCATTGATTCAAGAGCCATTAATAAGATGACTATCAGGTATAGATTCCCATTGTCGAGGATGGATGATCTGATGGATTGCTTAAGTGGGGCAAAAAAAATTTCAAAGATAGATTTGAAGATTGGATATCATCAGATTCGTATGAGAGAAGATGACGAATGGAAAACAACATTCAAGACAAATGAAGGTTTGTATGAATGGCTTGTCATTCCGTTTGGCTTGACGAATGCACCAAGTACCTTTATGAGATTGATGAATGAAGTCCTGAAGGAGTTCATCTGGAAATTTGTCATCGTGTATCTAGATGACATATTGGTTTTCAGCAAGACAAAGGTTGAACATCTCAAGCATTTGGCTATTGTGATGAAGAGATTACAGCAAGAGAAGCTGTTGATTAATATGAAGAAGTCCTCATTCATGAAGACATAACTCATTTATTTGGGGTTTGTTATATCAGAAAATGAGTTGAGGATGGATCCAGATAAGGTGGAGGTAATAAAGAATTGGCCATCACCGAGGAACATATTTGAGGTAAGGAGTTTTCATGGACTGGCTAGTTTCTATCGTAAATTCATTAGAAATTTCAGTGGAATTAGTGCAACAATGATGGATACAGTGAAGAAAAGACATAAATCTTTTCGCTGGATGGAAGAGGCTGAGAAGAGTTTCAATTTGTTGAAATGAAAGATTACAGAGCAACCAGTGTTGGTGTTGCCAGATTTTCAGAAGACATTTCAGGTAAAATGTGATGCAAGCGGGTTTGCCATAGGAGCGGTCTTGAGCCAGGAAGACAGGCCGATTGGATATTTCAGCGTGAAGCTGAATGAGGCAAAGGAGAAATATTCCACGTATGATAAAGAATTTTATGCCATCATACATGCATTGAAGAAATGGAGGCACTATTTGATTCCAAAAGAATTTGTTTTATATAGTGATAACCATGCCTTACAATTTGTGACTCAACAAGAAAAGTTGAATCAGAGGCATGTTAAATGGGTAGAATACATGCAAAATTTCACTTTTGTGATAAAACATATTTCCGGTACTGCTAACAAAGTTGTTGATGCTTTGAGCAGGAAGTGTTTGTTGTTGCAGGAATTCAAAGTCAAGACGTTAGGCTTTGATGATCTTAAGGACATGTATGCAGATGATTCAGACTTTAAGGAAGCTTATGAAGTAGCTGAGAATCCAGTTCCCAGAGACAGAAGTCAGTGGATAGAGTACGTGATCCAGGACAGATTATTGTTCAAAGGCAATCAACTGTGTATTCTGAATTGCTCCATGAGGGAGAACTTGGTGAAGGAAAAACACAGTGGAGGATTGGCAGGACATTTTGGCCATGATAAGACATTTGCAAAGCTGAGCGAGTCATACTTTTGGCCAGGGATGCGGTCAGAAGTCAAGAAATTTGTGGACAGATGCAGGATTTGCCAGCATTCAAAAGGCAAGAAGCAGAATGCGGGTTTTTATCAGCCATTGCCCATACCTGAGAAGCCGTGGGATGAAATTAGCATGGATTTTGTATTGGGATTGTCAAGGACACAAAGAGGTGTTGATTCAATATTTGTGGTAGTTGATAGGTTTTATAAGATGGCACATTTCATTCCATTCCAGAAATCCAGCGATGCAACTCACATCGCAAATTTGTTTTTCAAGGAGATTGTTCGACTTCATGGATTGCCAAAAAGCATAGTTTCGGACAGAGACACAAAATTCATAGGGAATTTTTGGACGACATTATGGAAGAATCTAGGAACTAATTTGATGTTTAGTTTTGCTTATCATCCTCAGACAGATGGACAAACAGAAGTGGTCAACAGAAGTCTGGGAGACTTGTTGAGGATCTTGGTGACAGAGCACCATGGCAACTGGGCTAGCATATTACCACAAGCAGAGTTCTCATACAATGATTCAGTGAACAGGAGCACAGGCCAAAGTCCATTTCAGATTGTATATGGAATGCAGCCGAGAGGAGTTTCTGAATTGAGGGATTCATAACAGACTGATACTAGCAGCGCTAGTGTAGAAGAATTCGCTGAAGCGATGAAGGGACTTCACAGCTAGGTGAAGGAGTGACTATTGAAGTCAAGTCAGGAGTATAAACGCAGAGTAGATCAACATCGGAGACAACTTCAATTTGAAGTTGGTGATATGGTTCTGGCACATTTGAGGAAATAAAGGTTCTCGAGAGGAACATACAACAAGCTGAAGATGAAGAAAATTGGACCATGCAGGGTCCTGAAGAAATTCGGAGAAAACGCTTATGAAATTGAGTTACCAGATGGGATCGGAATATCTCCGATATTTAATGTTTCGGATTTATATCCATATAAATCTGATGAAGCAAGAGCAAAAAGTGATGATCAACCAGAGATCCAATGGCATAAGCAGATGCCAGTTGCAGAGAAGCCACAGATGGAGCAGATACTGAATAAACGAATGGGTAAGAAAACCAGAAGGAAAGAATATTTTGAATGTTTGGTCAAGTGGAAGGGTCATCCAGTTGAAGATGCCAGCTGGGAGACTGAAGCAGAGATACAGAAGCATGGACATACCGTGCAGGAGCTCATGGACAGGATCCCATGCAAATTTTCAAGCGAGGGAGTATGATGCAGGAGCATCCCTCACGACAAGAAAAACCAACGTGGAAGCAGAAGACAGCTGGAAGACGTCCAACGCAAGTTTTTGAATTTTTAAATTTTCCCTTGAAGTTGATGCACTAAACATAAATGAGATCATTTTGGTAAGAATGTAATCAGACCTCGAGCCATACACTCTCGTTTGAGATAGACAGAGGCATCTATAGTAGTAGTTGCAGGTAGATAGAATTGAATTCTTAGATTAGACAATTCTAGAAGAAAGAGGGAAAACCGGGATATAGACACCCTCATTTGTATCGTTGTAAAAAAAAATGAAAAGGAGAAAGAAGAATCTAGAGAGTATAGGAGAATAGCAGAGAGTTGTAGAAGAACACCCATGTATAGATCTTGAATTAATAGAAGAAGTTGATTCAGATTCATGGCTGTTGTGTTATTCCCTGTGTATGTGTGTTGAATTCTCTACTTATGAGAATTACTTCCTGTTATGCATTTGTTATCATGCTCTGTGTATGATTTCATGTGTCGAGATTGAAATCTGAGAGGAAGTGAGGTGAGTTACAATTGTTTTTGTTTTGAGCAAGGATTCCTGCAAGGAGTGCAGTTGAAGTCGTCTGCAAGGAGTGCGTTGACAGAGGGCTCAGGGAGTTAAACCCTTGTTCTCAAAGTACTCAGAAGTGAAAGTGGGTTGCTAGATACATGCAAGGAGTGCGCAGGCTAAGGGAGAAAGTCTCAGTCATGAAACTGAGCAGAATCTTTGGAGGACTACTGCTACGACATACGCATAGTCAAAGGAAGCTCGAACAGTTGAAGTGTTTGCAGGTTTGCTGTAAGGAGTGCATGCAAAGAACCTCGTTGAGGTTGAAGAAGTTTAGAAAATCTCAAGAAGGGTAGGCCTCTGAGTCACTGAAGATCAGCGTAGATAAGTGTGAAAGAAGTCAGAGAGAAGCATCGCAGGTTGGCGAAGCAGTGAAGGAATCTCGTGGAGAGATACTCTTTTCTCACTTCGTGGGTTACACAAGGAAGAACAGATGGTCAAAATCATCTGAGGAGATTTCACGAAGTTCCGAGGATCGTTAGATCTTGCAAAGGTGAAAGGAGGTTATTATGAAAAGGTCCAAAGGGTTTGAAGCTCAGGAGAGGTAGAGCCATCGATTCAGAGTCACAGGATCCGTTAGATCTACATGTGGTATCATGTATCGGCGACTCGTGAGTTGAAGCCCCAAAAGTTATGCAACAAAAACAATGATATCGCGAGACGCGATATCCCTACAAGATCAGAGTCGTTCGTTGTGGAGGACGCGTGTAAGGAGATTCTCTCATCTCGCAAGCTCGGACATTGGAGGACAGAAAGGGAAGTCCTTCAGCTTGGCGAGTGGCAAAATGGTGAGAAGGCCAGGAGCCGTCCATCTGTAGAAGACAGGTGGCAGAGATCTAGAGATCTCATGAACTCGGGAGTTCGCCGGTTGAGAACCCAAGTGTTGGGTTGTCCAAGTCGCGAGCAGCGAAGTGGCGAGAAGATTGGAGTTGTCCATCTGAGAAGGACAGGTGGCAGAGATCGGTGATCTCAAGAACTTGGGAGTTCACAGGTTGAAAACCCAAGTATTGGGTACTCCAAGTCACGAAGCGGTGAAGTGGCGAGAAGACAGGAGCCGTCCATCTGGGGAGGACAGGTGTCAGAGATCTAAGGATCTCGGTAACTCAGGATTTTGTAGGCTGAGAACCCAAACATTGGGTATCCCAAGTCGCGAAGACGCGAGAAGCAAAGAGGAGGATAATCGTTGGATCTGGATTGTAGGAGGACCATTGGATCCGCACGTGGGATCGTGTATCGGAGCCTCATGAGAAAAGGCCTGAGAGTTTGGCTACAGGGATCGCGAGATTGCGAGAAATGATATCCTGACATCTGGAGGTAGTGTGGGCCATAGCGGAGCACGAGTGGTATACAGGTGGCATGAAACCCTCGAGATCTCACCGTGAGAAGTCCTGAAGTATTGGTGTTAGGATTCGCGAGTCGCAAAGTGCCGAGAGCAAGGTTTGTGTGGACATGTGGCAAAGAATAAGGTGGGACCGCGTTGTCGGTGGGTGGATACATTTTTCCTGGAGATAGAAGTCAACATTCCGTTGAATACTCGCATCTCGGGGATTTGCAGAATAGGAGGGTGAAAGTTCAACAGTTCAACCTACGAGGTCGCGAGTAGCGAAATCCCTCAGGGAAAAGTCAGTGAGTTGACTGACCATAAGGTCTCAGGGATCGGAGAACCCAATGTTCAACCTTTGAACTCGTGAATTCACGAGTTCTGGTTCCGCGATAAATCAAGGAAGGGGGATCGCACGAGAGAACTGTGGGAGCAGATTTCCCGATAGGGAAATAGAAGAACCTTGGAGTTCTTCAAGCCGAGAAGAAGAAGATATTGTGAGCAGACGTGCCCATGGTTGGTGCGCCTACCATCATTATGGCAGGGCTACTGTACACACCTCTCCCTCAACATCTCTGGTAGTCATGTGTGACCCCTCTACTCCACATGTGAGTCTGGTCGGCAAGCTATCATCATCCTGCATCATCAACCAATCATGTCAGCAATATATCCATAATCATATCATCTAATCAGATGCACTAATATCACATATAAAAAAATCAAACCCCAATGGTTCACTCCCTGACTCAATCCCGAGTCCAAGGGGTTCCATCGATGCCTCTACATCCTCAAGGTCCAAAATCCTGCACACTTGAGTAAAATTGAATCAATAGCACCTGTCTATGTAAATGTAGTAAAACAACATGTCATCAACCCATAATGCCTCATAATCAAAATTAATGTTTTAATATCATAATAATCCAGATCACTTGCGAGCACATGTCCTCAAATAATAAGTTCGCTCAGTGCGCAAGAGCAGGATGTTACAATTCCTTATTTGTATTCATATATATGGTGGTTTCTTTTCAGATAATAACCTGCTCAAAATACCATAGGAGTACATCTTTAATGAAAACACATTTATACATTACAGTAAACAATAATTACTAATGTGCATGAAATAAAATATATCTTGATGACAGGTATAAAATTGTTAACTAGAGAGTCATCTCATAATGATCTTAGAAAAAATAGAATATTATTTTCAGAGAAAGAACCACATAAAAATATGATACCAGACAACAATAAAACAAATACTTTATTTATATAATGACCAGAAGTCCAAGACCATCAATAAGAATTATAGGGTTTATATTTATATATAAATACCTAAACAAAGTTTAAAACAAAGTGAAAAGACAACCTTGTTGAAATTTATTGAAGCCATATGATTAAATAAAAAATTATGGTAAAACCTTGTACA
>ML830528.1:16574-45356 GCA_009831015.1 Picea engelmannii | reverse complement strand
CCCAAAGAATAAATGTTCCCCCATTGCATCAATTTCCTCCATTAGATGGGGAAACTTATGTTGGATCTAACTCCTAGTGAGCCACTTGCATTGGTGAAGTAATTTCCCTACTTTGACAACCCAATAGAGTTGGATGTTTTGTTGGTGAGTTACCTTCATCTTGGTGTCCATGATACAATAAAATATCACCTACTCAATGTATTTAGGATTGATTTATTTAGGGGCCAAGTGCTTGACCACCTCTAAGGTTTCCAAGAGAGGTGGAAAGTATGGTCAAAGTAGCTCGATACTAAATACAAGTTGCATGCCAAGGAAAGGGGAGGTACTTAATTCAAAATCATTCTCACCCATAGCCTTGGAAATGGTGTAAGGCCCATGTTGGAGTGGGAAAATATTTTGATGGGGTCCTTTGAGGAACTCTTTATGTAGATGTAACCATACCTTATCTCCCCTTTCAAACTTGTGTGGAACCTAATTCTTTTAGTGGCACTACTTTTATTTGTCTTTGGCTTTATGAAAGTGTTGTTGGATGTTTTGGATCCATTCAAAAAATTTGGCCACTCTATTAGTCTCATTCTAAGCACGAGAGGATTCTTCTTGTGTATATTCAAATTGAAATGGGTATAGATATGTTAATTGGGGTTGTTGGTTGGAACCCCATACACACTTAAAAAGGGTTGTGGCCAATAGAGCTACGAAGGGATCTATTGAACCTATGTTGAATATAAGGAAGGATCTCATCCCATGTGCATGGATTTTTGGATTTGTACATTATCATGATATGAAAAATAATAATTTTGACTACCTCTTCATGTCCATTATTTTGGGGTGGAAGGTAGTCGATTTCATCAACTTGAAATCCATCATTAACCATAGGATGGTCCAAAAATTACTCAAGAACCTACTATCCCTATTGAAAATAATGGTTTGCGAGAGCCTAAAATGAATTCAAACACACTTGAAGAATATCTTATAATTTACCTTCGATGTGATACTCTTCTTGCAGGGTGTCAAAATGGCCATCTTAGAGAACATATCAACAACCACAAATCCAGAGGCATTGCCATGTTTGGTTCAAGCTAGGTTGAACATGTATCCCATGGAGATGGAATCCAAACATCTGTCTAGGGTAGGTAGAGGACTGTAAAACCCTTGCTCCTTGGTAGAAAGTTTGGCTAGGGAACACGTAATTCATGATATGATATACCTATTGACATCCTCTTGGAGTTTTGGCTAGTAGAAGTGATTTTGTAACACTACAACTATCTTCTTGATATAGAAGTTCCCTACCACTTGACTGTAATGCACCTCCCAAATTAGCTCCTCACACTTGCTTGAAGGAACACACAGATTGTTGGCATCTTAAAAAATTGAGTGTTCTTGTCAGTCATGGCAAGATCAGAGTATGCGTCGAAGGCACAAGAACAACAATGATGTTGGTAGAGTGATGTTGACAGGGTTACAAGCAGAGTGTGCATGGAAAACAAAACAATGAAGACATAGAAGAGAAATCTCAGAAGAGATAACACTTTGTGCTTTACAGAAGCGCATACGAGGTCCAAATGATCATGACTTGTAGAAGGATCAAAGGTCGAGGCCTTTGGCACTTAGAAATTCTTCCAAGTTGGGCGGAATGAAGCTCAGGAGGATGAGAGATGTGGGCCATTGATCATGGATAGAGGAGCGTTGTGGGCCATTAGATCAGAGTCTGGTGACCAGAGGAAGTGAAAATGAGGAGATCAAATCTCAACCGTTGATTTGAGTGTGTAGACCAACAACTATTGGATCCTAAGGAAAGTGCACAAGACAAGTTCCAAAGTCATCGGAACCATCCATTTCCCAGAGGACACGTGGTGAAAGATCATCATTTCGCTGACTGAAAGGTCAAAGGAAGGAGGTGATTTAACCCCTCAAACTCGCAATATGCGAAGTCGCGAAATGACTTGAGCCGTAGGATCTAGAGGACATGTGGTGAAAGATCATCATTTTTCTGACTGAAAGGTCAAAGGAAGGAGGTGATCGAACCCCTCAAACTTGTGATATGAGAAGTTGTGAAATGACCTAAGCTATTCAATCCAGAGGACACGTGGCAGCAGATGAGAAGTTTTGCAAAATTGTGAATCAAGATAACTATGTCGAGCAGATTGCAGATATCACAAAACACAAAATCCCAATGAGATCTGGACCATTGAACCATTGAGGGATGTGGGTCGTTGATTTGGAGAAGGCTTTGGAGAATCAAGACTCGAAAAAAGGGAGGTTCTCTAACTTCAACATCGCGAAACGAAAAATCCCAAAATGCAGAAAATGATCACAGACATTGCTCAAGGAAGCATTCTGGACCATTGATCTGGCATGATGAAGAACGAACTCAGAATTCGCGAAAGTGAGATATGGACCGTTGGATCACTGAGGAGAGTGAGCCATCGATTTGGTACCCATGGATGTCAAGAGTTCAAGAATCTAGAAGAACAGAGGAAGTTGTTTTCCAAAGTCACGAAGTTGATCTAAGTCGTTGATTGCAAGGGAGTCGAGGACTGTCGATCTGGTCTCGAGAAATTCGTCGATTTAGGGATCGAGAATTTGGATATGATAGGTGAGCGAATTCACAAAGTTCGCAATGTCCCGAAGTGTGAAATTGCGAAGCGTCTGTTGGCATAGGCCTGTGGTCACAACTAGTGGTCACATCAACGGAAGAGAAGGGAAGGAGCTAGCAGTGCTAGGCTCCATTTCAGAGTTTTGCGAATCGGGAAAACCAAGGTGACTCATAGTTGATCACCCAAAATTTGAAATCGTGAAATGACTATTGGTTAGGAGCTTGGTCACTGTCATTGGTCACGTGAAAGGAAGGGGCTTAGCTAGAAGAGCTAGCGCCCACTGTGAAGTTTTTCACAGAAAGGGTAAAAGGCGTGAAGAGCATGAGCGCGCAGAGGATCTCTGGGGAATTTCTAGAAACCACTGATTATTTCTACATAGAGAATTCGAAGAGGCTTCAGGGTGATCGACAAAGAAGATGAAGAGTCTTGAGTACCATAGAGGCTAAGGAATCTCATCATAATGAGCACTGATGATGATCTCACAAGAAACATAACTGCCAAAGAAGCTGAAGAGTCTCAAGGTATCTGTTAGTGGTATGAAGACTCATCATAGAGATGATTGATAGATGGAAAAGCGTAAAATACTGTAGCTTCCAGAGAAGCCAAAGAGTCTCGTCATAATGACCATGAATGAAGAACAAACTCAATGTAATCGCTAGATGGGATGAAGAGTTAGTTGTATGATTTGGAAGAGGACTTAGGATTATAAATATATGCATAAGAGAGAAGAGGAGGTTGCTGCTGTGGAGAGTGATTCATGTGGCTAAAAGAAGATTGTGTGCAGCAGCTAAAGGAGAGAAGAAGTGTAGCGCATAGAATAGAAATGCATATCTGAGAAAGATAGAGAAGCCCGAGGTGTGCGTGCCAGAGACAGAGCCAAAGAATAGAAATCTCAAAGAAGAATGTGAGCAGGGAGACACTGATGTAGGAAAATCATATCGGTGCAGCAATACAGTGATGAGACTGGTAAACTATAGATAAACACTGCATCACTGTAATAAGTTTCAGTAACAAATTTTTATATTTCAGGGTGGTTGGGAGGTGCTTGGGAGGATTGGTGTCATCAGAGTTTCAAGTGGGTGCTTCAAGAACATGGAGTTGTATCTTCCATCTGGTTACAGCCAGAAAAACTAGGGTGGCAGGGTGGCGCAAGGGAGAGCTATTGTTCTCTGTTATACAAGTTGGTGCATGTGTGACTAGAAGTTGGTGCTTCCATCTAGTTGGTGCCAGAACACTCAGGGAGTTGGTGCTTCCTTCTAGTGGGTGCTAGAGAAACTAGAGAGTTGGTGCTCTCAGCAAGTTGTATCTTGCAAGACAGAGGTGGTAGCCTCACAATGAGTTGGTGCTCACAAGAATAATAATGTAAAGAAAATAAAGATTACTTATCATATCAAGAAGAAGAGGTTTTTCCCTTTATGGGTTTCCTCAGGAAATATCTGTCTCTATGTATTTCATGTGTGTGATTGATGTTTAATATTCTAGTGCTTACTTCCCTGTATGATTGTGATTGTGATTGAGTGTTCTGTGAAGAGTTTAAAATGGGCATAATTGTTTAATCACAGTAACAACTGATTCACCCCCCTTCTCAGTTGTTCAACAATTGGTATTAGAGCAGGTTCCTTTTATTGAAAGGTAGATTGGTAAGCTTAAACATGTCAATCCATGAAGGAAATTCAACCAATAAGGCCCCCCTATTCAATGGAACAAACTTTGCCTTCTGGAAATTTAGGATGAGAACTTACATAATGGATTTAGGTGCAGATGTCTGGGATGTGGTAGAGACTGGTTATGTAAAGCCAGTTGTACTAGCTAATAAGGATGACAAGCTAGAGTTTAGCTTCAACGCTAAGGCTATGAATTCTATTCTGAGTGGGCTTGCAGAAGCAGAATTTGTAAAATTTATGCACTTAGAAACTGCCAAAGCAATGTGGGACAAACTCATTACCAATTATGAAGGTAATGAGAAGGTAAAGGACACCAAGCTTCAAACCTATAGAGTACAGTTTGAACAACTAAAGATGAAAGAGGATGAAACTGTTGGGAAGTACTTTCTGAGAGTTGAAGAACTAGTAAATGCAATGAAAGCACTTGGTGAAAAAAATAAGGAACCCCCTTTAGTTCAGAAAATTTTGAGATCTCTACTAGATAGGTTCAACCCGAAGGTCTCTGCTATAGAATAACTTAATGATCTAAAATATTTGTCTTTTGATCAAATTCTAGGAACGTTGACTGCATATGAAATGAGGATAGGTAAAGATAAACCCACCTCTAGAGAAGCATCATTTAAAGAAGATAAGGATGCAGATTCTGAGCTTGATGAAATTGAAGTAAAATTTGTGAGAAGACTAAAGAAAGGATCAGGCAAGTATCAAGGAAAGTTTCCCTTCAAGTTTTTCAATTGTGGAAAGATATATCACTTTGCATATAAGTGTCCACACAAGAAGCATAATCAAAATTTTGAAGCTGAGAAGAAGCACAAATCCGAAATATTTGATAAAAGGAAAAGTTTATGCGGAAACAATGATGACTCTTCAGAAGACACAGACAATGACTCTTCCTTTGAAGATAAGGTAAATGAATTCATGCTTATGGACAAAGAGGATTATGATAATAAAAGCACAGGAAGTGATGCTAATGATGAAGAAGTTGTGGTTGATATGGAAGGTGAACTAATCAGTGCCTTAGAAGAAATTGACAGACTCGGACTTGAGAAAAGAAAACAAAAACAGTTGTTGATGCAGTTTGAAAAGAATGATGAAGACTTTAAAGAAAATAGAGGACATTATGAAACAACAATTATCAGATAAGAAGGAAAGATGTGAAGCATTGGAGGAAGAGGTATTAAATACCAGAAAAGAGACGAAGAAGTTCAAAGCATTGTATCTCCAAAATCTTCCAAGCATTAAAGCCTCAGAAGGATTAACCACCATTCTGAATCAGCAAAGGAATCCAAATTTTAAAATTGGTTTGGGTTATGAAGAAGGATCAAGTTGTAGTCAGCCCAGAAACAAAGATTCCATCAAGTTTGTCAAATCTACATTCATTGACAACAAAAAATATGGAGAAACAGAGGAAGATAATTGGCCTCCAAGGAAGAGTGAAAGAAAAAGTACCAGAACTAAAACTGTAGAACAAAGAAATCGACCTGCTCAAAGAAGACAACCATTTTCCAGGTATAAAGGATTTTTCTATGCATTTTTTTTTTCTGTTCTAACTTTGGTCACAAAGCTGTAAACTATTCTTTAAGATTTAGATATGAGCAATCAAAACACTCAAGTAACAGATATCTATTGCAACAAAGAATGAGACAAGAAAATAACAAACAATCACAGACTGTGAATCATGTGATGGCTGGAAAAAGGGCACGGGTTAAGCATAACAATCGTTATGATCCTTTATTCAATGAACCAGAATGTTACACCTGCCATAATTTTTGACACAAAGCTGCAAACTGTCGCTTAAGGAACTACGAGCCAGATTTGAATCCTTCTGCTGAAAATGTCAAGGTTTGGAAGAAGAAAGAAAATGACAAGTGTGGACTAGTGCTGTCATATCAAAGACAAAATAACCCATGGTATATTGACAATGGATGCTCCAAACATATGACGGGAGACAAAGGTAAGTTTCTATCTCTAAGTGAAAGAAAATCAGGAAACATAACCTTTGGAAATGATGCTCTAGGGAAAATCAAGGGTAAAGGGATGGTAAGTTTAAGTAATGGAAAAGGAAAATCTCAGGATGTTCTGCTTGTAGATGGGTTGAAACATAATTTTCTCAGTGTAAGTCAAATGTGTGATAGAGGATGTGAAGTTGTGTTCACTTCCAAGGATTGCAAAATAAAGTCTGTAAACTCAGGACAAGTTGTGGCTAAAGGCATAAGGACATATAACAATGTATTTGTGCTGAAATAAGATAGAGAAGAGTCTCATCTAAGAAAACATGATGAAATTTGGTTATGGCATAGGAGACTTGGACATCTAAACTTTGACCACTTAATCAAGCTCAAAAATCTTGAGGCAGTAAAATATCTTCCAAGAATATCAAAGCCACAAGATTCTGTGTGTAAACCATGTCATGTAGGAAAGCTAACCATGACACAGTTTAAATCCAAGAGATCTACTTCAATAGAGAAACCACTCCAATTAGTTCATATGGATTTATGTGGACCATCAAGACAGGAAGGCACAGGGAAGGAAAACTATTTTATGCTGATCATTGACGATTACTCCAGACTTACTTGGGTTTCCTTTATCAAAGAAAAAGATGAAGCATTTGAGAAATTTAAAATATTTAAGGCTTTAACTGAGAATCAAACATGAAAGAGGTTAAAGGTAGTAATATCACACAGAGGAGGAGAATTTATGTCAAGTGATTTCAAGGAATTCTGTGATAAACATGGGATAAAGAAAGAATACACAATCCCAGGAACTCCACAACAAAATGGAGTAGTTGAGAGGAAAACCAGAACTATGCAACAAATGGCCAGGTCAATGATGAATGAGAAGAATAATGGTCAAACCTACTGGGTAAAATCAATACACACAATAATCCATGTTCTTAACAAAGCCCACTTGAGACCACACAGTGACAAAACACCTTATGAACTGTGGTATGGAAGACCTGCTTCAATCAAACACTTCAAAGTCTTTGGGAGTAAGTGCTACATAAAAAATAATAATGAAAACCTTGGCAAGTATGATGACAGGGCTGATGAAGGCATCTTCTTAGGGTATGCTACAAACAATAAAGGATACAGATGCTATAATAAGAGGCTTCATAAATTGGTTGACTTTATTGACATAAATGTTGATGAAGGAATTCCAGTGAGAGAGGTGAACAATACTGAATCAACAACAAAGGATATAGATGAAGTTGAAGTTGAACAGGTCCAAGAATCAGAATGAGAAGACTCTGAGTTAGATGAAGATGCAAATACTCAGGTAAACTCAAATCAGCAGACAACATCAAATTCTTCCTCCAGAATTATTCAAAAGAATCATCCTGCAAGTCAGATAATTGGTGAAAAAGACAAAGGTGTACAAACCAGGAGAAGGATAATCAAAAACACTGAGCAATCACATATAGCCTTCATATCCATGGTGGAACCCAATAACTTCAATGAGGCCTGTAAAGACGCAAATTGGTTAAAATTAATGAATGAGGAACTGGACCAGATTGAAAAGAATGACACTTGGGAACTCGTTCCTAGGCCAGGAGATAAAAATGTAATAGGATCAAAATGGGTCTACAAAAATAAGATGAATGAGCAAGGAAATATTGTAATAAATAAAGCTAGATTGGTCTGCAAAGGATACGCTCAAATAGAAGGACAGGACATTGATGAAACATTTGCGCCTATAGCAAGATGAGAAGCTATTAGAATGTTTCTTTCCCGTGCTTGTCATAAGAAGTTCAAAATCTATCAAATGGATGTCAAGTCAGCTTTTCTAAATGGAGATCTAAAAGAAGAAGTCTATATGGAACAACCAGAGGGTTTCCAACTGTCAGATAACCTTGACTTTGTCTGCAAGTTGAAGAAATCCTTATATGGGTTGAAACAAGCTCCTCGTGCCTGATATCACAGACTGGATATGTAATGTCCCCAAGGCTGAGCCCTATTGTAAATCATGTTTCTGAAATGAATTGTAATTATGTTTTATAGGCTGGTGAGCCAAGTTTATATAAGTTGGTGGGCTTATGTGATTTTTAGGCCAAAGAGCCTAAGTGTTGAAGGCCAAGAGCCTGCTTTTGTATATGTAATCATGCAGAACATTAATAAAAATATAAACACCGTTGCATGCAGACCGACCACGATGAATGAGTAATGGGGGACTAAGCTTCCACAGAGTGGGAAAGAGATTAGGGGCTGGAAGGTGGGAAGAGGGGCTAAGTGTTGAGCCTAGGGGCTTAAGTCCTTGGGGATAATATTTTAATATTATTCCAAAAAGACCATGTGAAATATATGTTTTATCCTAAGTTCTTTTGGAATGACAAGTGACTTCCAAATGGAGAGAAACACATGCTGATGGAAAATGTAGTTTCATGGGTGACAAGTGTCGACTCAAGTGCATGCAGTTAAAAAATGTTGAATTAAGCTGTGATGGGGGTTCCTCCTCCATTCCACCGTCGACAGTCTGAACGTGAGTCCCGTCTAGCCTCTGCGAGATACCCTCGTGCAATTATGAAACCGGGGGAAAAGGTCTGTGTTGATTCCTAAGGAAGCCGGTACATTCCTTGCCTGAACAGTTTGAGCCTGTGCGTGGGATCTCTGTACACCTTGTGCAATCCCGAAACCAAAACCATGAGTCTATTTCGTGATTGTTGAGCCTGTTTGGGAAGCCTGTGTCTGTTTTTCTAGTTGGTTGTTGTGGCCATGCAGTGCTGGACTACACGTGGCTTACTGGCTAGTGTGAGTTCATTCTTAGCCTGTGTCTAACCTCTCTCTAGGTGAGGGAGGTGATTTTTTTTGGAAGAGGTAGGTTGTCAAGCCTGTGAACAACTCTCTCCAGGTGAGAGAGTTTGCTGGGAAGTGGTTTCTTCTAGAGAGTGTCCAGCACCAACTTCGGGCTCTGAGACTTCCTGATCCGTCCTATTGTCGATACCCAGAGAGGGAGCTGTAACACCGATGGACTGTGATTGTGAAGGTGTATACTCCCAGGAGGAACATGCATGTGGGGAATGAGAGTCCAGGAGTAGTGGGCATAAGATGGCATCCTGGGAAGAATCCTTCCAGTCATTCTGTGTTGTTTTCCCTATAATCTCATCCTAGCCTAGGATTCCTTACCTTGGGGTGGAGCTTAGTCCTAGCTCAGGGGTGACCCACTATTGATATTGATGAGAAGCGTGGTCTAAGGCTGGGAGGTTTGTGGAAGGCCTTCACGTGGTTGGTGGAATTACTACCGTTTCAAAGATAAGTACCAGACTCACTATGTCCAAATTTTGAATTCTTTAGGGCATAGATCCACTGTGTATTCCCGGTGGCTATGCCGATTCCCAATGACATGGATCCACAGTGTATATTTAGTGGCCATGACTCACTTGATAGTTGAAATCTGAGTATGGGAATGCCTACCTCGGAAAATGGTATATTATTATGTTGATGCTTGATTGTTTGCAGGTTCTCGATCGATGTGCTCCTTGTTTGACACACACACTCTACAAAGTATTTCAGTTGTCACGAGTTCCAACTTCATACTTTGGGGGGCATTTTGTTACACATTATTTTGGTCACCCCAGTGATACACTGACAACATGTGTTCATGTTCCCAGAAAATATAAAAGAGTCTTTCTCCATGAGGAAAGTGATTGGCTTTCCCTTCTCAAAAACCCTATTAAGGAAGGTCATTGCACCCTGCAAAATGCATGGTCTACGATGATGTTTGATCGTCACCCCCTACTCTAGAGCTGGACTGCGATGTCTCTGCAGGCTGCACTATACCTAGGGTGTGACGATGCCAAAATCTAAGGAAAAGTCAAACTTCACGAAATTTCTAGAAGATGAGGTGGCCTCCGAACAGTTTGGATCTTACTTGCTTCTCTGATTTGGTGGGATCATCCTATTATTTTCATCCATCTCTCCTTCACACTATATAAGGATGGATATCTCATGGAAAAGGCTAAGGTTGAATAGGATAAGATTTGTATGGAGAAATTCTACTTTAGATTATTCTTGAGAGATTTTCTTTAGTTCTACAAGCTACATGGTGGATCTTCTTCATTCAAAGGATTTGGAGTAAAGGTGTGTGTGTTAGAGAAAAGGGTCGTTGAAAGGGGACCTTGCGACATCAAGTCTTTGGTTGTATTCTCCACTTTCTATTAATATGATACATCAATATGTTTCTTTCCCATAAAACCATTCTTGTTTTATTGTATGATTCCTTAATGACATAAATAGGTTCTTGTTGAAGTATATTGTATTGCTTTCACTTTGTTTTCTTGTGTTCCTTTGTAGGTTCAATATTGCATAGGCATTGGAATGGAGCAAGGATGGCAATGGCAAGAGGAAGAGACATTTTAAAGGTATGTTTCCTATCTCTTGTTAACCAGTAGATTCAATAATTCGGGCCTAGGAAAATTCTTATATTATGTTTTTCTTGTTCTAGTTCCAGGTGGTACTAGGGATATATGTTTGTGTCCACACTTACTAATTAGTCCAACAACATGAGTCAACTTAATAATATTTAGAAAATAATTCCCAAGGCTTTCAGTGATAGCCAAAAAGATGATTTCCAAAGTGGGCCACTGGTATTTTGAAGAAAAAAACACTTATATAAAAGTGTTCAGGGATATTGGCACACCACACCTACTCCCTATTCATGTTCCAGACCATCTCATTTTGGGAGAAATTTGTTACCAAACCATTTTACAAGGCTATAATGCCTCTCTGGTAAAGGAAAATAAGAGGGTATTCATACCCTATGGTTTTCATATCGGGTTTTACATGGTAAAAGACATTGCAGAGGTGAAACAGGAATGATTTATTCATCTTGAGTATCGATTCCCCATAGGCCGTTTTCGCAAGCATGATTCAAAATTCCTGGTACTCCAGCATGTGTCGCAGGTATCCTTATATTGGCCATATGCTCATGATATCTTCAAAGATGAGATTTTTATGATGGGAGCCCATGACTGTGAGGAGGTGCTCCATAGAAGGGATAACCCCAATATGACCAAATTCGAGGCAATGACTATGGATGAGTAGGTTGAGAAAATATAGAAGACAACTCAATACTCTCTTAGTGTTAGAGAAGAAAACCGAGCAACAAAGGCAACCGAGGCACATAGAAGAGGGATATTATTACTAGAAGAAGTCAAAAGAGATATTGCAAGATTAGGGGAAGATCCCATACTCAATCCTTTGATATGACGTTTGAGAATCACCCTAGTAGGTACAAACGAGGAGGAAGAACTAAATAATTCAAATAAAATCCCATTGGAAGAATGTGTCGACCAAGAAAACACAAGCCCTATGCCACCATACACAAGATCGTCGGTTACTACTACACCTCAGCGAAGGTCAGCAAGAGTATAAACCAAGACGGGTATTCCTACTATCCACATATATTTAGTCACCATATATGATGATGAGGAAGGATTAGAAGCTTCACACATAGCCCTGGTACCAATCACACAAGAGGAGGAACCAGGGGAAACCCCTGCTCCAACTTCTAATGTTTTGGTCCCAAATCCCCAGGAAGGAAAACATGAGGCTAGGAACAATCTTGACATTTATTTTCCCACTTAGTTGGGAACAAATCCTCAGGGTGACAACTCTAAGAACGACTTGGATATAGGTGAACAAGAAGAAAGAACAAAGGAGCCATAAATCATCATCTCAATGGTCGAAATCCCATCTAATTTCGATCCTTCACCTACTTCCCCAACTAGGACAAATACTTAGTTAGTCAATGAGGACCAACATAAGGCTAAATAAGTAGAGTATACATGAAACTCTCCTGCTAAGGAATTAAAATAACCTGCCATGGAACATATCTATATGGAAGGAAGCCTAGGAAGTACTTTGTCCTAAGGATATCAATAGATTCCTGAACCAGTAGATGAAGTCGTCGATATACAAGCAATTTCTTATGATAGGAAAAGGAAATTTGTGATGAGAATAACAATCAAGAAAAAAAAGCTCATGCTCGATACCACACTTCTCATAACCACAGAGGAAACATTGTTTGACATAGAAAATGTTAAGATGACTAATCTAATCGAAGCAGGTATGGCCATAACTGATGCCACATTAGACATGGAAAAAGGGGATGAAAGGGAGGTAGCTACCATGAAGAAAGAATTGGGCCATATGCGACATCAAGCGTAGTATTACCAAAATTCAACACAGGCAGTGGTACTCTTGAAATGTGAGTTTCGAGAGATGTATGGGAAATTCACAAGGGAGAGAGAACTCTTCACCTCTCGCATAGTGGATTTCCAAGAAGATAATATCATGGGTTTGGAAACCTGTAAATACATGAAATGATGATATGAGAAGAGAAATCAAGCCTTAGAGCGGATAGAATACATCAATGAAGTATAGAAGGGCCGAGATATAGAAGAGCATGGCATTCGAGTGCTGATAGACAACAACATCGCCCGAATAAGGAAGGAAACTGAATACTGGGTAAGCATGGTCCAGGAACCCCAAAAAAAATGAAGAATAGATGGCAATAATGTGAGAAAAGTTGGGAGAAAATCAATCAGGAAATGAGGAATATCGAATTTCCAAAATTTGGTCCACCGGAATATTTTGCCAATCTACGTGACATAGTTAAGTGGCATGCAAAGCAAGAATAAGTGTACGAAGAGGAGATTTCATAGGTTTCAAGCATGATCCCAAGTCAAGTGAATAAGTTCATGGAGCCTGTGATAAAATCTTTCACATTCTTACAATGCTTGAGTGTCAAACTAATCAAGCACAAGGAACAAACAATTGAGATGAAGGAGGTCCTCTCCGCTTTGATGGATCAACATAGGGTACCATATGAAAATACATGCGGAGATCTCTTCTGTAGATGGTCAGAATACAAGAGGAAAAATCCACTTCAGTAAAGCACTAGATGATCAAAAGAGAAGCAAAATAAAATAGATAGATAAAGTATGCCACATGGTGTTTTATTATCTTAACACAACATTAGTAGTTATTTTTAGTTTAGTTTTTTTCTATAAATAGGGGAATCGACCTTGTGTCAAAGGTTTGATGGTTTTGGAGAGAAATACCTTTCTAAAATTTTGTAAGAGAACTATTTTTGTGCAAGTTATTTTAATAAACAAGTTATGTTTAGAACCAAAGACACTTCTTTCATTTGAGGTGTGAATCTGATTAGACCAAGGGGGACTACCTATGTCTTCGGATTCAATATTTGTTGTTGTATTGAGTAAGAGTTGTTGTATCTGTTATTCGAATTTTTCTTGTAATGTTGTAACAGTTATTTTATTCTCGTTGATGAATAGAAATCGATTGTGTTAACCTGTGATTGATAATAGAGCATTGAAAATTACTTTTTCTTGCACTAAATTATTGTCACGTGTATATTTATTTTTGTAACTATTATCTTAGACAATGTTGAATGTCTACTAATCAAAATGGTATTATTTATATTTTGAAGTAGTTTAGATCTTCTTCCTCTGCATGCTAATGTATAAAGGTTATCCTGCAACCCAGACTCCCCCCAACACATAATTAGCTTCCCTTTGTCATCTAGTTTAAAGTTTTATCTTTATTTTTTTATAAATGTTAGAAAAGAACCAAAAAGAGAACTGCGTAGCCCGAGGAAAGGTTTAACAGAAAAGAAATATCTAGAAATCAGAATTAAATCCCGTCCATAATTCCATCTAGATCGTGAATTTGGAGAATCTTACCACTCATCAAACGCTTATGAGTCTAATAGGGCCTCTTAATCGGGTTTGGCTCCTGTTGTTGAGTGAAAGGTATCTCAGACCCCTCAATAAGGTGGAAGAACCTTTTCAACAGTGGGGGTTAGACTTCATTGGGGAGATAAATCCAAATTCCAATGCCCAACACAAATGTATATTGACAGCCATAAACTATTTTACAAAATGGGTTGAGACTATTCCAACAAGAGAAACCATTGATTTTGTCATCATAAAATTTATGAAGGAAAATATATTAGCAAGGATTGGTTGTCCTAGAAATATCATCATTGATAATGTACAATCCTTCAAATCTACTAATTTGTTGCAATTTTGTCAAGATTATAACATCGAACTTAGACATTCTATTGTATATTATCCATAGGGAAATGGCTTAGCACAACCATCAAATAAGAGCCTGATTAGAATCATCAAAAAAATTCTCTCATAGAACAAGATATTGTGGTATTCTCACCTTAAGTATGATTTATGGGATGTTCGAATAAGTACAAAGAGATCCATTGGAAATTCTCCTTTTCAGTTAGTGTATGGGGAAAATGCAGTGTTCCCAATACATCTTACCTTTCTAGTGATGAAGTTTCTATAAGATTAGCAAGAAGAAACAAATAATGTGCAAAGAAGGATTCATCAAATCATAGAGGTTCAACATAGAAGAGAGTCTATATTGGTTAAAACGCAAGAACATCAAGAGAGGATGAAGAATATTTTTGATAAGAGAGAAAAGGAAATGAATTTTTCTGTCGGAGATCTAGTTTTGAAATGGGATGCCAGAAGAGAAGCCAAAGGGAAACATGGCCAGTTTAGCCATATTTTGATGGGACCTTTTCAGATTTTGGTTGTTCAAGACAACAACACTTATGAGCTTGATGATTTGAATGGAGATGTATGGGGAGCCCCTATGAATGGGAGGTTTCTCAATCATTTCTTACAATGTTGAGATCTTAGTGTATCCCACATGTATTCAGGGGTGATTTTAAGAACCCCCGCTAAATTTGTATGTATAATAAGTGGGTGAATCCCCATGATGCATAGGAAAAATTGAAGGTTATTTTTATCAATAATATAATATGTATATATAATTTTTTTCCAAATCATTTAGTCAATTATTTAATCTTGTAAAACATTGGCGAATCTTTCATTGAATTATAAACTCTTGTAAAATCTTGGTGAATGTTTCACTGAATTATAAACTCTTGTAAAATCTTGGCGAATGTTTCATTGAATTATAAAACCTTGTAAAGTCTTGGAATTCTTTTTGATAAAGTATAAAACCATATATAATAATAGGAAAATGTGTTCATTAAATTGTAATATACTGTTTTTACATATTTGGAAAAAGAAACATAATTTGTCCATCCTATAGACAATGTTGCAAGCATTAGGTTTTATGTCTATCAAGGTTCTCGTTGTACACTCTTGCATACCCCTCTATCAATTTTGATAATATTTCACCACAAAGTTCATATGTGTTGTCTTATCACTCCCACAGTTCTCCTAAAGCTGAAAAGGAGACTGAAGAGGTAACCACAGACCAAAATTTTGATTTGGTAGCTAGCCCTACCATACCAGAGAGGGCTCTCTCTATGATCACAGTCAATAAGGTGACTGGAGAAGGAAAAATATATTAGGTTAGGTTTTCAGCTCAGTGAGGTTTTGAGTTTTTAGGTTTGCTGGACCAAGGTCATAGATCTAGGAACTAGGTCAAGGTTTTCAAATTGTTATTTGCACGGATAAAAATGAGGCAAGATAGGTATTTTTAGTGACATATTTGGGCTTTCATTGTGATATAGGGTTGAAAAATTAAGGATCAAAATGATCATATGACTATGAATTCATTCATTATAAGAAATGGAACACAAACATGAAGTTCTCATCAAAACAGAGCATAAAAATTATGAATTTTGCTTAAAAACTAATGAGATGATCACATGAAAGCATACATATGGTTTCAAGGAGAGATAAACATTCAAATTTATGATAAAACTAAGAAGAAACACTGTCAATAAGAATACCATAGGAATCCCAAGATTATAGCTGCAAATGCCTATATTATTTTTGTCAAATAGTGTACACTAGCTCCGCACTATGATTACCAAGTATCCCACCCTTTATTTGGATTCAATGAGTCTACATATAGATGGAAAACCAACTTTCCCCATATGAGGGGTCTAATCCTTCCTCCTGGGATCAGATCACAAGAATATCACCAACCATACCAAAAGCTAGGGGAGTTAGAAACAACTTTCCCCTTTTATCTAAACTACTTGAGCTTATCTCTTAAGTCATTAATTACAAGATATTAACCTTAACAAAATCAAAATTAAATTTACCACATCTCTTTACCATTTAAATTTACCCATTTCACTTTTAACATTTATTTATACGGTAAAAATGTGTCACACATAGAAGCGCAGCGACTGTGACAGAAGCGCAACAAATTGTAGCAGAAGAGAAACAACTTTGGAGGATGATTTAGAGGCCTTCCTTGATGAATTTTTTGATGAAAAAGTTATGAATGGAAATATTAATATTTCCTATACACCCTGGAGTCACTAATCCAAGAAAAAACCTACATCTAACCCCTTCAAAATTGATTTGAAAACAAGCTGTCCAAAAGCGCAGTGAAAAAAGAGGGGTCAAAGATGGAGCTATAACTCTTTAACCTTAACAAATTTTACAACACTGAGAGAGGTTTTTGTATATAAGTTTTTTTTTAAGAAAAACCTCTCTCAGTTTTGTAAAATTAATTCCCATGTTCTTGGAATATGTGACACACAATAATGACTAAAACAGGCAATTAAATTGGAGAATTTGATTTTCTGAAATAGGCCTCCAAGAAAGTTGAATATATACCAATATATGATACCTATGTAAAATATGAAGGAGGTTATTGTTATTTTTTATGTCCTTATAAAAAACCTCCCTTTTTTTTTTCCAAAATTCATCTTCATTTGGTTAGAAACCTCTTTTGAAAATGATGACCAAAAACAGAGTAAAAAACGCAACATGGTCTAGCAAAAGTGCAACGCCCAGCTTGTGGAGGACTTTTGAAGGCCTTCACATGATCCAAATTAAATTATGAAAGATGAATTGGAAATATGAGGATGTCTAGTTGTCATTAGAGTCATCAAGCACTGCACAAACCTACTCCAAGACACCTAAAAAGTCAATCTCCCAAGACTACTCCAGAAGTGCAGCAACTCTCCCGTAGCAACTATATTTTTGGAATTTATCCCAAATAACAATACTTGTGTATAAAATGAAGGCATTTTTTGTTCCTTATTCTATTATTGAAAAAAACCCCTTTCACGTTTTTCAAATTCATCTTCCTTACTTCAGAAACCAATTTTGAAGTAAGACTGTCCCTATGTGTGCAAATGATTTGTCTCTTGAAATGATTTCTTGAGAAATGGTGAAGACACGATATCATGTGATGAATTGGGCTCATACCTTATGATATGACCTCCCTTATTCATATTCTTCTCATTTGTCTCTGATTCCATAGTAAACCGTAGCTCAATGGGAGAAGAAATTAGGGTTTAGTGTAGGGAAAAGCAGGGGATTTGGGCAGTTTAGAAATGAAGGGAGATGAAGGGGTTAGGGGGTTTCTAAATTTTTAGGAAATTTTGGGGAGGTAGGGATGGATTTTAGGAAGTGGGGGAAAGTTAAATTTCAAGGAAAGAGTGAGGGGAAGGGGTTCAAAATGTCAAAACACATTCCTAGCCTAGGAAAGTATAGTCTAGGCTAGGGTTTGTGGGAAAATGATGATTTTGAGGGATAGGAGTGAGGGAAAATGTATATGTAGGTATATGGAAAGTGGTGGAGGGTAATTGAGCTCATTTTTTAGGGTTTTGCTCAATATTTCAACCAAAGAGACTATGAAACCAAGCAAACCCTAGGAGAGGTAAATGTGATCTTTCCAAGCGCGAATTGAATCAAAACAAGGTATAAGAGGCGAAAACGAGTTCCACTTACTTGAAATTGATATGCTGGAACCCAAAATGGATGATTAAACCCTCTAAAAATGAAATTTGGGCACCCTTGAGAAAGCACAACACACTCTGGCAAAAGTGCAGTGTTGCTAGTGAAAAGCGCAGAGCTAGAAGAAACTTGGATTTTGATGGCAAGGAGTCACTTGTTTGGGAGTGAAATTGAGTTTTATTGGTGAAGAGATGTCTTATAAAGATGGAATGAGCAAATGAGAAGATTTTTTTGGTCTTTTATAGCTTGGAAATTTCTCTTCTCCTTTGGTGATGTAGTGGCCTCATCATGTCCTTTCACATTCTGATTTGATTTGCTAATGAATTGTGGCCTTAAAACTTTATTGCATATATTACATCTTGATGAA
Organism: Picea engelmannii; assembly: GCA_009831015.1. Classification (NCBI taxonomy): domain Eukaryota; kingdom Viridiplantae; phylum Streptophyta; class Pinopsida; order Pinales; family Pinaceae; genus Picea; species Picea engelmannii. The sequence continues at coordinate 27,014 of ML830528.1, read as the reverse complement.
GATAAAAACACACTTTATAAACCTTTATTGAATATTTTTCAGTATTACTACTCCTTCAAAACATTACTTTGATGGTGATATGACCCATTTTCATGATTTTGACCCTATGACCTAATGATGACACAACATGGAAGAATGAGTTGAATGATGACCATGATGACCATGACACTTTTTCAAAAAGGAATGATCTGACCATGCTGATGTCCATTGACCATGAAGGATGAAAGGAGTAGTAATAAACCTAGACAACTAACCAATGACCAAATTTTTATTGAAAACCTCTTTGAAACTATAAAAATTTGTAGTAGGACCCTATCAAAAACTTGTTAACAACACATTTGATCACTAGTAATTGACAAGACTGACAGAGGGGTCAGATATGTGCGATAACTCTTTAACCATAACACATTTTACAAAACTAGGAGAGGTTTTTGTATATAAGGTTTTTTTGTAGACAACCCTCTCTCAAATTTGTGAAATTAATTCCCATGTTCTTGGAATATGTGCAACAAAATAATGACTAAAACATGCAATTAAATTGGATAATTTGATTTTCTGAAATAGGCCTCCAAGAAAGTTGAATATCTCCCAATATATGATACTTGTGTAAAAACTAAAGGAGTTTATTGTGATTTATTATGTCCTTAGAAAAAACCTCCTTTGTTTTTCCAAAATGTATCTTCATTTGGTCAGAAACCTCTTTTGAAAATGATGACCAAAAACAGAGTCAAAAGCGCAATGTGGTCTAGAAAAAGCACAACACCCAGATTGTGGAGGGCCTTTGAAGGCATTCACATGATCAAAATCCACTTATGAAAGATGCATTGGAAATATGAGGATGGATAGTTGTCATTAGAGTCATCAAGCACTGCAAAAACCGGCTCCAAGACACCTAAAAATTCCCAAGACTACTCCAGAAGTGCAACAATTCTCCTGTAGAAACTATATTTTTGGAATTTCTTCCAAATACTAATACATGTTTATAAAATGAAGGAGGTTTTTGTTCCTTAGTCTATTATTTACAAAAAAATCTTTCAATTTTTTCAAATTCATCTTCCTTATTTCATAAACCAATTTTGAAGTAAGATTGTCCCTATGTGTGGCAAATTATTTGTCTCTTGAAATGATTTCTTGAGAAATGGTGAAGACATGATCTCATGTGATGAAGTGGGATCATACCTGCTGATCTGATCTCCCTTATTCCTCCTCTTCCCAATTTTCTCTAATTCCATAGTAAACTATATCTCAATGGGAGGGGAAATTAGGGTTTAGTGTAGGGAAAAATAGGGGATTTGGGCAGTTTAGAAATGAAGGGAGATGAAGGGGTTAGGTGGTTTCTAAATTTTTAGGAAAATATGGGGAGGTAGGGATAGATGTTAGGAAGTGGAGGAAAGAAAAATTTCAGGTAAATATTGAGGGGAAGGGGTCCAAAATGTCAAAACACAGTCCTTATGATGGCAGGAAAATGTAAAAAAAAAAAACAATAAATATGAGAATAAATACGATTCCTCTTATATTTGATGCATTGAAGAGTTCCTAAGAGAAACATTATTTTCAACCAATATGATGTTTACAAATATGTCTCAAGAAGAGAGATACTACTTCAACTTGTGATCAGTACAATCAAGTGATATAGAATCTGATCCACAAATAATGCATAATCTAAGATAAGTAGTGAAATTTTAGGAAGCCATGGTTTTAGAAACTGATATTTTATGAAGCCTCTAAATTTTTATGAATACCAAAAGTTTTAAACTGGGTAAATCCTAGAATCTTGATAGATCAACATGCGATTTTGGGAATTGAACATCGGTGAGGAGGATAACAATCATTTCTACCAACCACCCGAGCTAAACCAAACAATAAAGTTGCATAGTTTAGAACACTCTAAATGTAAGAAATTTATTAAGGATATCTTATTAAATTAAATTAAATTAACTGATAGGAAATTATTTAAATCAAAATTTACTTTATGGCGGGGAAATGTTTAAAAAAAAAAACAATAATGAAATATGGTGTTGCAAGCTTGAAATATTATGATGGGTATTCCTCCAAAATTGAATGTTTCTAGTGTTCAACATTCCAAATCCAAAATCACTTCGAACTTTCCCTTCTAGGAATGAGTTTTACTTGTTTCCATACAAAAAACACATTCACTTCTGCCAACGGAAGAGCACTAAACACCAGAAGTCCCCAACAAAATTCCATTGAGTCGGTATAAGGTAGAAATCCCTAAAGTAGGAAATTTGTTGTTAGGAGTATCTATAATGAGAAAACACCTTAGAGATCTAAAGAAGCATGGTTGTAAGCATGGTCATACATGGAAATTTGCATGATGGTCAAAATAATAGGTAACTTACACCAAAATTTATGTTATGAAACAACAAGCATGATTGTACATGGACATTTTCATGATGGTAAAAATAGTAGGTAGATTATACACCAGAATTTAAGTTATGAAACAAAAAGGCATCTAAAGAAAGCCAAAACCAAAAAATGTTGTGAAAAGCATTACAATCTTGTGCTTTCAATGAGAATCCCAGAACCACATATTCATGTTACATTGAACCAAAACTTGTTTAGAGAATTTTTGCAACAATGGGATCAAAGAGAATGAACTTGATGGAAGTTTGAATTACTTTAGTTTATAAACAAAAAATATATATGGAAAAGGTGTGAAAGATAAGATATCCTTTAGAAAAAGAACAATCTCTAATTTGGAGTTTTCCACACCTTTGAGAGAGAAGATACATATATACCTTTCAATGTTTACATTGGACTTAAAAGAAACCTTGACATTATTTCCAGAATTTTGAAATCAGCTTGAGTCTTTGAGTTCAACTTAGTTTGTGCGAATTGCTGGAAATAGAAGTTTCTATCATTGACTATCATGGAGTCAGTAGGGGGTGTAATGTACCCATATGAAAATGTAAAAAAAAAATACATCTTAAACAATATATATACACAATTATCATTAATATATATATATATATATATATCCAAATTGTGCCCATTGGAATTTGTTTTCAAACAGAAAACAATTATTAGTTGGACTGTGTATAAAGATATCAACAATTTCATGATTATCCTATTTTAAGAAAAACTTGTTATCATGCAACTCATTCTTATTTTTCATATGTTACTCATATATTAGTAGGTATATAGTGTATACATGATATGCATAAAGTTCTGTTGTGGTTTCAACCTCTATGCAATGGGTCAATAGATATTTATTTGTGAAGAAAGAAAAATCATGTGCTTCTTTGCTTGACAATTCTCCTTTATGTGCAATAGAGGGCTTTCAAATCACGAGGCATACTTTTTTTTATCATATTATGACAATAATATGTTCTCAATGGGATAAAACCATGGTCTATGAAAAATTCTCACCTACTTTAGCACTTGACTATATCCCACTTGACAAATGTGTTCTTATCACATTGTTTTTATTTGGTAGCACCATTCAGAGTTTGTTTCCTTTGTCAAATTCGATTTTGTCATCAATTGTAGCCATGAAAAGAACATAGTAGCTAAGTGATGGGATTCCATATTTTTTCTAGAGGCAACATACCAATCTGGAAAAAGACAATCCCAAAAACATTTAATGTGATTTTGACTGTCATAGTTAAGAGAAGCATTGATCACTCTGTTAGGTAAAGTTTGGCTATTACATGGTGGCAAGTTTGTGTACACCAAGAGATTGCAATAAATTGATTCCCCATCTAAGTTGAGATGAATTGAACGCTGCAATGAGAGAATGGTTTACTTTTAATATTTCAAATAACTAAAAAAAATAGTAGCTATGATGGCGTCAATTAGCTAATTGTGCATTATGACTATACATGTGTCATTGTCTTCTCTGAGATCAGACCTCAAAACTGACAAGACCTATTTGTTTGAGTCTCAAATAACTATTTTTATTCTACAACCATATTATAAACACCCTCTTTTTATTATGGCTGAGATGATGCAACATGAAGTGATGAAAATGTATACCAACACAGAACACAGACCAGAGCATTTATGATGCAGTAGGAAAAGGCTAATCAGAGAAAAGAAAAAAAAAATCAAAAGAACTGAATAGAGAAATTGAGAATGCATCCATGTGTTATGATTTCTCACTCTGAATAATCAATGCATAACATCAATCCAACTATGATAAAACCTTCAATTTAAGAGAATGAAATATTGGACTGAGCTTAGGCATCCAAATATATAGGAACAATAGTATCCAACATAGTTTCTTGTAGATGAGAGGTGAATAGATTCCTAACTAGAGATGTTGGTAGAGTATCCATGTGGGACACTACACTAACCCTATAACATAGTCTTAAGGTTAAGAAGACTTACCTATTTTTTATTTTTTTACTGTAAATCATATCCATCATGAATTTGTATTTTCATCATCATTCATAACCCCGGTGTGTGTCATCTCTTTGGCATAGTAAAACTAGGCATCTATAGACTACAAAAATAAATTTGCTTGACCCGATGTCATAATACAATATTATTCTCTATCTAAGACATACTGTGGTAAGTAAAATAGATAATTGGCCATGTTGATTAAAGAGGAATTCTAAAAGGGCCTTTAAAGAAACTACTCAAGATGTAGACTCTACATATTGTTGTAGTAAATTATGGGACCATTTCAGTCTAACCCTCTTCAAGTGTGCCCTTGAATGGTACTCAAAATCAACCTATTCTCAATCTAGGCATTTAAATTCTCCTTTCCCCATATCACTAGTTCGCTTAATGCAAAGAAATTAGATGCATGAAACTAGAGTTTTCAAGCATAATTTCGTATTCAAGAATATCAATGATAAAACTAAAATGTATTGTGACTTTCATATCTACAAGAAAAATCTTAAATGATGGTATTCTCATGTTCTAGTACTAGCATTGTGCTATTATTTGGAGAAGCTCGAGGGTAAAATGGACTATGCATTGTGCTATTATTTGGACAATGTTGCTTGTCATTGAGGCTTGGGTGACCTCTTATAGCTTCTAGTGTGGTATCTAGAGTAGCCATGCCATCGAGGTTCTTGAGAGGTAGGGATAACCCCCTGAGTCACACTGATCTAGAACCAGGGACCATACCACTAATGACTCATGTCTTGGTACCCTTGGGTTACTTAGAGAAGTTGTTAGAAGTCTATTATAAAGTTCTAGAAATAAAATTTCATAACAGTATGTGGTTTGAGTTTGGAATTGGATCACTTTTCTAGTACAAGCACTAACAGTGATTTATGTGGTTGATTCTATTTTTTTCTAGAACACTTGGCTCATAAACTCATACACAAATACCATTGTTTCATTTCAACACTTCTTGTGGGAATTTTCACCTCATATGTTTAAAGTATTTTATTGTTGGAATATTTCATGAAGTTGTACTTCGATTTGACACCCTTTGATCAAACATTACTCCTTCAATCTTTCTAAATTCTCAGACTTAGGAGTAAATTTCATCAATTCAAGCTAGACAAGACTCTCACTTGCAATAAATCAACCCCAATGAAATAAATTTTCATAGGGAAATTCTTCCCATCACACAATTACTACAACTATTTGAATTTTTTAGTTTCATACATATAACAAACGACTTGAATATAGAGGTAGATAGGATCACTAATCAAGCTTCTTTGAATAAGGCCATCTCCCTAAGGATTTGACACTTTTCTTAGACTTCTTAGTTTGTTTGTTGGTAGTATTTGTAAGATCTTGTCTCCTATAATTTTACATCCAAACTTTTCCTAGGTCCTTTTCAGAGAAGACCATGTTTTCATTTATACCATATGTAAACAACCCCATTTGCTAAATCATCAAAAGAGGATTAAATATCTCATTTTCAAATCCACTTGGATTTATCCAAGCACTGGTTTAGTTGCATTAATAATATCATTGAGAAAAGGAAAAGTTATTTTTCTGAATGCAATGCACATGAAAATAACAATAGATAAAAATTATAGCGGTGATTGCTTTAAGTACAATACTTCTCATGGTATTTTGGAAGAGAAACGTCGCCCTACCTTCTGTGTTTATGGAGGCTGAGATAACCACAAAAAGTAGGCACAAATTACAATGTTCATGCATATAGCTCCAAGAACTTAGTGGAAGCTTCCCCCCTAGAGTCCATATTGCCTCCATTTTGTGCAATGGACTTCGGGATCTTGCCCCATTCAACTAATAAGCAGTGAATTGCAGGTTGAAGATATTGATGCAACAATTCCTCTTGTAACCACCCTTGACTCATGGACCAAATTCCTCCACTAAGAATAACTTATAATGGAGAAAGGAAGCCGATAAATTTCTTCATCGATGTCTTAAACAATTTCAAGTATATTCTCTTCTCTTTACCTCCATTTCAACTTGGATTTCCAAATTCCATGATCCATTGGTAGCTATAGGTTTGATGTGTGCATCTAGCTATCAAAATATCTCAACCAACTTTTTACTTTTGGAATATAGAATACAACTAGAAGGTAACTGTTGATTAAGGTTGGTTGTCATTGATGTCAACCCTTGAAGAAAGACCCATAGCACAAAGGTTTGTGTAAAGGACCCAATATTGTTTGATGTAAATATGACTCATTATTTTTTTGCCATGGTTGATAAGAAGTAAATATTAATGGACTCCAAAGTGGTCCCCTTATGGTGAAAGCCCTCATGGGAAGACACTTTGTGGAGTAAGAGAACCCATGCTTAATTGTGGAATAATGAGATGAAGGAAAGTGAATTTGTTAGGGAAAATATCCTAGATGGATAGTGCTTGTCATGTCATTTCCAATGGTATGTGGAACGCCACATAATTTCTCACGGTTAGAGAGTTATGGCCATGAGAAGTTGGAGACCCCAGGTTTGGGTAATGGACCCAAGTTTGTTTGATGGGTAACAATATGAGTTATGATATATTTTCAGATAATACTATTCTATATGGATATTAAATGTAATGTCATTTCTGGTGGTATGTAGAAAATCACATAACTCCTCATGGTTTGAGAGTTATGGCCTTACGAAGTTGGAGGACCCTCATATGTCATCTAGAAGCCCCAAAAGGTCAAAGTAATCAAAGTGGTTTAAGAGATTTTAAAAGGTAAATAATAAAGGGAAGTGATGAGTGTATTATAATTAAAAGTGAATACAAAATAAATTATTTCAATAATAAATTTAATGCAGAAATTAGAAGTGGACCCAACCCTAAAATAAGGAAAGTGGGCCAAGTGACCTAGAAGAGGTTTTTAAGGAAGCTACTTGGAGAGTATAAATAAGAGGCAGGGCTCTCTAATTTGAATCACACTTAAGCATATTGAATATCTATAGGTTTCTGAGGTAACCAAATGATATCTAAGCCAAAATTATGAGGAAAGTGAAGAAAAGAAGGCCGAAATGCAAGGAAGGATAAATTCTTTTGATGGTGCTTTCTAAGGTATGTTATTTCCAGGTCATCTCACCATTTTCGCTATAACTTTATTTCTATAATGAGTCAGATCCTAAAATTTCTATGCAAGTGAGAAAACATATCCAAGTATCTATGGTAAAAAATGCAACTTGTGGGTCGTTGTATTTTGGGAGTTACACTCCATAGAAAATAGGGTTTGCGGCCAGTCCTGAAACTAGTCAAAATCAGGTGTTTCAGGTAAAAATGTCATAACTTCTTCATAACAGATCCAAATTCAGTGAGACCAAATGTGTTGGTTATTTTACATTCTGTAGTATGTTTTGTAATAGTTTTCGATCAATTCATCAAATATTTTGTGTGAGGCGCGCTCTATAAGGGTGCTCTCTAGAATAAGCCAGAATTCAGCAAGGTATGCCATTTTTGCTATAACTCCTTTCTGAGAGGTTCCAAGTAGTGAAACTTGGAGGAATTGCATAAAACACACCGAAGAACATTTTGTATCAGTTTCAGATATTTATACATTATAGGTTCAAAGTTATGATTACTTCAAGTTAGGGTTGTTGACTAATCCAAAACTAGGCATGTGAGACTAAAGAAAAGTTTGATGAAAATGCTAGTCTCTTGTTTTTAAAGTTAAGGAAGGTTTGTAGGAATGTGATTCTATAAACCAGGTCTATTACAGAGCTACAAATCAGATTTGGATGATGAAATTGATGAGGGCTTTTGGTTGTGGTACATGTTGAGTACATGGTTGAGACAAATAATTGATGAGTTGGCACACATACATGAGGTGTATAGTTGATGATGTTGGTACATATTCATGAGTCATATTTGATGAGTAGTTGACACATGATTGGTACATATTTCATACATGGTTGGATGCACTTGTTTATGGTATAGGTTGATTACAGGTTGGTGCATGGTTGATGCACTTGTTTATGGTACAGGTTGATTACAGGTTGAGGTACAGGTTGATGCATGGTTCATATTTATTGGTACAAGTTTACAGTGGTATATATCACAGTGATAGTTTGACAGTGGTTCCATCATTCTACTTCTACTTCAGGGTGGTAGGACGAGGCAAGGACAAGTGGTTGTAGCCAGAGAACATTGGGGGTTGTAGCCTCCTTCTGGTTGTAGCCAGAGAATTGGGGAGTTTGAGCTTCCCTCAGGTTATAGCCTGGGAAACTAGGGGGTTGGAGCCTCCTTCTAGTTGCAGCTGGAAAACAAAGGAAGTTGGTGCTTCCAATGAATGTAATTCTTCAAGACATATAAGAAAAAACATTATGTGGTTTTCTCCCGATTTGGGTTTCCATGTAAAACACTTGTGTACTATGTATATGTGTGATTGTTTATTTCTTACTGCTCATTATTGGATAATAATTCTACATTGATATAACATTTGAAGAAAAAGGATTATAATTATGCTATTACTAATTCACCCCCCCTCTCAGTAATCCAACAATTGGTATCAGTGTAGGTTCTTTCAGAAATCAGTTTAACCACTGAAAGGTAGATCATGGAATACCATAGTTTGATGGAAAGAAGTATGATTTTTGGAGCATAAGGATGAAGACATATATACATGCATAGAGATTTCAAGTTTGGCAATCAATTGTAGATGGATACACAGCACAAGCAGTTCTACCAACAAATGATAAAGCAGTGAAATTCGGTGAGAATAATTCCAATGCCATAAATGCACTTTTGAATGGTCTCAGTGATACAGTATTCACCAAAGTTGCACATTGTAAATCAGCTAAAGAGATTTGGGACAAGCTTCGAAATATTTATGAAGGAGATTCAAAAGTCAAAGCAACAAAGCTTCAAACTTACAGAGGTCAGTTCGAACAACTGAAAATGAAGGAAGATGAAGATATCACAACCTACTTCTTACGAGTCCATGAAATAGTGAATGCAATCATAGGATTGGGAGAAGAAATCAAAGAATCTGTAATTGTTCAAAAGGTACTAAGATATCTTCCTATGAGATTCAACCCTAAGATATCAGCACTAGAAGAAAGATGGGATCTAAACTCAATAAGCATGGACGAACTGCATGGAATCTTCACAGCATATGAGATGAGAACTGAAAAGGAAAATCCAGATGTAAAAGAAGCAGCCTTCAAAGCATCCAAAAGATCAAAGCAAAATAAAAAGGAACAAGAAGAATATAGCAGCAGCAGTGATGTCTCGGAAGATGATGAAGAAGTGGCCAACTTCGTCAAAAGACTGAACAAGGGAACCAACGGTAAGTATAGAGGTAAGCTTCCTTTAATTTGTTTTAATTGTGATGGTATTGGTCATTTTGCTAACAAATGTCCTCGTAAGAAAAAGAGAAATGAAGAAGGTTACTCAAAAGGAAGACAAACATATAAAGGTAAAAAAACTACAAAGAAAGTTATCAACAAAAAACTTTTACACCAAAGAAGACATTTCATCATCAGATGAAGATGAAGTCAGTGACAACGAAACAGGGAGAGTTCTATTCATGGCAGTAGAAGACTCGGATAAAGAAGACTCCGAAGAAGAATATGAAGAAGCATATGAAGAAGAAATTGAAGAGGCATAAGTTGACTTCCAGGAAGAATTAATGAGTGCCATAGAAGTTATCAGAAGAGAAAAGAAGAAAAACAAGAAACTACAAGCAGAACTAGATAAGAAAAAAGACACTCAAGAACTAGAACAAATGATCACAAAATTGAAGGTTCAAATAGAAGAATATAAAAGAATTGAAGAAGCACTCAAAGAACAACTAGAAGGAAAGGACAAGATCATTGGAAACCTGGAAGCAGAGATTGTTACACTAAGAAAGGATATTCAAAATAAAAATATGCAGAATAGATCACAAGTTTTGGATGACATTATCAACAGTAAAAAATCTTATCTTGACAAGTCCGGACTTGGATACAATCAGACAGAAAAGGGATCAAGCTCCAAAACAATAGAGCAAGAAATAAATCCAAAAAGTTAAGCAGAAACAATCAAAGGGGATAAAAAGATATACAAGGAAGATTACAGGGACACTCCTCCACCGAGAAGAT